>CAHIKZ030000791.1:1412500-1562500 GCA_903632075.3 Acanthosepion pharaonis
GTTTATCTTCAATACTTCCTGCAGGTGAAACTGAGAATAAAATCCAAGAGGATTTAAATTCACTTTCAACTTGGTGTCTGTTATAGCATCTAAAATTCAATGCAGGAAAATTTGTTGTAGTGAAGATCAGAGACAAGTCGAAAATACACTTAAACACAAGATTTTCTTAATCAAGTAAAAGAACAAAGAGACTTGAGTATTCTAGTTTCACATGTTTTATCAACAAGTTTCACATATTTCTGGAATCATAAAGAAGGCTAATGAAAAAATAGGTTTGATTAAATATTGCTTTATGAATAAAAAAAAGGTGCTCAAGCTTCTCTTTTACAAATTCAAAAACCAAATTTATCATAAAACATTAGACTTCATTTTGGTAGAATTTACATCAAATCTGAGCTTCATATATACAAAGTTTTACACATCAAATTTATTCAAGTCATTTTTTATTAACTGTCTGGCTTTCTTTTTATAATAAATATTGATATTCCTTGTCTCTCTCAAGTCTGTATACAAGGACAGACTTTTCTTTAAACCAAATAACACAAGATTTGTTCTTATTTATGCTTTGCAAGCTGTTACCAATGATTGTATATTTATTACATCATGACTCTATTCAGATGACTCTAATTGTAAAGATGTTTTCTGACTCACTACTATAAGTTTGTAAAATAGACTGTAATATGATTCAAATTCACTTTCAGTTTGGAGTTTGTTATGGCATCTAAAATTCAATGCAGGAAAGTTTGCTGTGGTGATGATCAGAGACAAGGTGAAATAGACTTAGATACAAAATGGGGTTTGCCTTAATCAAGTAAAAGAACAAAGAGATCTGGATATTCTAGTTTCATATGATTTATCTACAAGATCACATATTTCTGGAAGTGTAAGGAAGTCTAATCAAAGAATAGGTATGATTAAATGTTTGCTTTACAAATCTTACTCCAAAAAAGGTCATAACCTTTCAAACTGAATTCATTCAACCTGTGCTCAATATTGGGCTGTTATCTGGAGCCAAAACTACCAAAAATATATTGACTTTTTGCAATCTGCTTAGGACAGGTCTCTCAGCCTAATAACAGGCAAAATCACACTACTATCACTTCAGTCAAGATTCCAGTTCACCGATTTGTTTGAGGTATACAAAATACTGAATGGTTATTATAAAATGGAAGTGATCAACTTCTTCACCTTCTTGAACAGAAAAATTCATGGTCTCTTGAAAACAGTTGTAAGATCCAACTTCTTTGCCCCGAGGATGATAGACACGTGGAGCACTTTACCTAGAGATGTTGTGATTATACCAACAGTGGTTATTTTCTAGAAGAAACTGAGGATCCTGCTCAAATTAGCTGAAGGACCACAGACTAATTCAAATTCTAATATTCTATTCAATATTAAACAAATCACATTAATATTTAAAAATCACACTCTATTCACCATGAATTGTTTTTCTATATTTCTGAGTTGATATATTGTAATGATTTACACTATTTACATTGTTCAGATTGTTGTCTTCATTTTTGTTGCTATATTCATGATGTTTCAGCCATTGTACACTCTGGCCTTCTTCAGATGATTGGAATTTCAAACTGAATGCTTTATTTCAAGTCACTGGATCCAACTAACACATTTATCAGGGCCCAGTGGATAAAAGTATGGTTGGATTCAGTGACATGACCCAAAGTGTGGTGGTGAGTTCAGTACCTGGCTACTGCAAGTCATGAACAAAAACTGGGAGAGTTGAGTTAAAGGGAGATAATTGAAACATCTGGAAGAACAATCTACCCAGGTGGATAGAATAAAGGGTTCAGTTTGAAATTCCAATCACCTGAAGAAGGCCGGAGCATATAACTGCCAAAACATTATGAATATGGCAACAAAGATGAGGGAAACAGTTCAAACTATGTAAATGGTGTAAATAATCAAGCATTGTTACTATTAATTTTTAAGTATTTCTTTCATTTTATTTCTCTTGCTTCTTTACACCTAGTAGTAATAGTTTTAAGTTGTGTGTATTTCTTAGATTAAATATTGTCAGTATCATTAATTTTTAATGAATCTTTCATCTTATTTCTCTTGCTTATTTACATCTTGTAGTAGTAGCCTTAAGTTGCATGCATTTCTTAGAAAAAGTATGTGCATCAGTGCTCTACATTCCACTCCTCCATAAAGTGTGGTTGATTTTGTACATGTCTTCACCACTATAATCAAATCATGTATGCAAGTACTCTGTTTATTTCTAAGAACTGAATTGCTGTATCCTCATACATCAAAAACAATGGGAGAGTCCAATGTATGTATGTATGTATGTATGTATGCATGCGTGTGTGTGCGTGTATATATATATATATATATATATATATATATATATATATATATATATAAGCTCTTCTGTAAATTGAGCACTATGAGTCATTGGTGTGTTTATTCTAAAATAAATACGTAAAAATCCACCTTCCTCTCTCTCAGGAGCTGATAGCACAGGTGAAAAATCTCTGATTGATGCCAAAATCAGTTGGGTTTCGATCCTGGCTTGAGGCAGTCAGATGTCTAGCCACACTGTTATACAGCGAAACAGTCTGTCTGTGGATCACAGACACACACACAAAAACATATATATATATATATATATATATATATATATTTAAGTTATGAAGAACTTGGTAAATCCCAGGAGGATGAAATCCTGAGAGCTCAATGTGAAGAACAGAGCTAATATTTAATGAAAACAGACCACTTAAAGGTACCATTACAATAATTTATTTCACCAAAATCACGGAATCCTTTAAAAAGGATTTTGGTGAAATAAATATTGTAATGGTACCTATAAAATGGTCTGTTTTTCATTAAATATATATATATATATATATATATATATATATATATATATATAGTATTGGGGCAACAGATCATTATTTAAACACATATTGTTAAATATAACAGACAATGAATGTCTATTACATTTGATCATAAGCCATTCTAAACTTTGTATGGTTGCTTTAATTTTGGGTGAAAATAAAGACAAAAATTGTACAACATTTGGATATTTTTTTATTAAGCTGGCCCTTGATCTAAGCTTTCAGCTCACATGAGCCATCTTCAGAGTAGTTTTATGGACATTTAAAAAAAATATATATTTAAGCAGCATATCTTCATTCAAGCATGTTTCATTAAATAATATAGACATTACCTCTACAACAATCCCTTATAATTCTAATTAAATAATGGCTGGTCACTCATACTCTAGTATGCCTGTCTGTTAGGGTAGCTAACCAATCCTTGTTGCAGATACCTGCTCACACACATTTGTGTTCAATATTCACAGAGCCCAGCATGTAATTTATACTGCAACTATGCTGAACAGGCTTTAGCCACAGTTTCTGGCATGATCAATAGTTTGAGAAAAGCTAATATGCTCAAACCCTCAGCCACAATGACTTGTGACTTCTTGCTAGCACAATTATCAATGAACAATTCCTTCTACCTAATTTTACTCACAAGGTTTAGGTTAATACATGATGTGGTTTTCAGGAACTTTCCAATAGAGACATATGTTGGGATAGCATCAAGAAAGTCACCTCTCTGACAAATTAACCAAATGGTCAGTTGATAAGATCTCCCACCAATTGGCCAGTTGACAAGATCTCCCACCAATTGGCCAGTTGACAAGATTTCTTACCGAATGGCCAGTTAACAAGATCTCTTACTGAATGCCAGTTGACAAGATCTCTTACCGAATGGCCAGTTGACAAGATCTCTTACCGAATGGCCAGTTGACAAGATCTCTTACCAAATATGATCACTAATAGAGAAAAAATCAGATTTATTTACATGTGAACTATTGTTTTCATTTTTATCATCATATTTTGATCAGTGTTCCCTCTGGACTTCATGAAGTGTCTGGCAATTTGAGTAACCATCAGGAAATTTTGAACTTTATTTAATCTATGGTGGTGGATTAATAATAATAATTACAATGTTTCATCTCAGAAATTCACACAACTTAACACTACTACTACTAGTTGTAAAGAAGCAAGAAAAATAACACTCAAAGAAAGACTAGCCAAAAATTGATAATGATGACAATACTTCATCTAAGAAATTTGCACAATATTACTACTACTACTAGGTTTAAAGAAATAAGATGAAAGAAAGACTAGTAAAAAAAATAATGATGATTTCTGATATACACATGGATGTCGAATGATGATCTGAGTGATGAAAAGCAACTAAAATTAAGATGAAAGAAATTCTCAACAGAAATGAATAATTGTTCACAATATTTCAACTAAGAAATTTTGTTGGCTTACAATTTATACTACTAATGTAATGTTGGCTTACAATTTATACTACTAATGTAATGTTGGCTTACAATTTATGCTACTAATGTAATAAAAACAAATACAAATGAAAAATTTATAATGATTTATTTAAGAAATTCAACTATTTCAACTAATATTACTCATCTATAAAAATTCAAAAGAAATAAGATGAAAGAAATACTAATAAAAATGAATAACTGGTAATGTTTCATCTCATAAAAATGCAAGATAATATTACTGCTAATGCTACAAGTTTAAAGAAAGCAAGTTGTTATGAAGTTGGATTTCCTTTGTATTTTATCAGTCCAGCAGTAATTATTTATCTCATGTACTGAGAGCCATGCTGCCCTGACTGCTTGGCAATTATATAGTCTCTATAGCCTTAGCTATGCTAATTCAGCAGTCATTTATGCATTACTACTATTACATTAGGATGAAAGAAATACTCAACAAAATTAGTAATGGTTAATAATGCTTCATCTAATAAAAACCCAAGATTTTTACTTTCTTTTTTTAATATTTACCAACAAGGAGCAAGTGAAGATGCTAAATTTTTATACGTGGCATTTCAGTTTTAGTTACTTTCCCCCCATCACCATAATGTAGCTTCTCTATGCCTTTTCTATAATTATTTTTATGGTAAAGGTTCTGATAAACTTTCCTTTCTTGTACTTAGACTTTATGAATGTATTTGCAGTACTAGATTGATGCAAGGCCTGATGATTTTATAGTTGAAATGGCTAGATGTTAACCATAAGTTCTATGCTAACAGTTTCTTCTCTTGCACTTCTTGCTTGTGGGATTCTCTTCCAACTTCTTGTTTTTCAGCCAACTTCAATCTTCAAAAATTTAAATGCAATATCAATTGCTATCTTCTGTATTCTTAATTCATGTTCTTTTTATTGTTTCTCTCTCCTTAATGTTTTTATTTTTTCATATTCTTTCACACTCTGTAATTCCCTGTCTCAGTGGCTTTGTTGCCTTGCTTGGGATTTGTACAAAGTGAATTCTTCTTCTTCTTCTTTGATGTACTGTGTCCCTTCTGGACATAGGCAATCATAACCCTCCACATGTTCCTCTCCCTTATAGCTCTTAATAAGTTTTGTCTTTTTGTTATTTCTTCCAAACCCTGTTCTGCCATCCATTGGCTCAAGCTCATCAGGTACATTACACACTGCATTCCTCTGTCCCTTTTTCAATCTGTCCTGTGAATATCAGGTTTTCCAAGCCCTCTTTCCTTGTTACATGTCACAGAAATTTCAACTGCCTCTTCCTGATTTTAAGTATAAGTTTCCTTTTTGTTTCCTTTTCTCCAAAACTTCATTGTTACTCACATGTTCGGTCAATGGTAGCCTCAGCATCTATCTGTAGAACAACATATCTGTTGCTTTAAGTCTCTCCATCTTCAGGTGATATGGACCAAATGATATGGATCATTTGGTCCATATCACCTGAAAGGTTGAAACCAAGATAACATGATTAGCTGACCTCCTAATTTTTTAAATTTAACAGCTCTGCATGTTAAATTTTTATTTTCTTTATACATGTATTTAGCACTTTTTAATACAACTGTTTCCTGATCTAATTCAATCTAATTACTGTTTTATAATATTTTTATATATATATATATATATATATATATATATATATATATATATATATATATATATATCATTGAATACTACAGACAAGGTGCTTTGATTTAGTTTTTTATACAATTTCTCATGTGATCTAATAATTTTTTCTTTTCAGCTGATAAATTATATAAAATCTGTCTGAATGTCCTTTTTTTTTCTGACCGCTTTCAGCTATACATTTAGCCATTTTGAAAATGGCTAAATGTATAAAATATTTGGACAGTTTTTATATAATTTATCATCTGAAAAGAAAAAAATTATTAGATTGCATGAGAAATTGTATAAAAAACGAAATCAAAGCACCTTGCCTGTCATATTCCATGAAAGAAGGATTGCTGCCTAAATACAAAATATATATATATATATATATATATATATATATATATATATATATATATATATATATAAGTCTGTTTCTTTCTATCTATATATTTACATATATAATAAATCCAGATCTACCAAAATTGTTTGTCACTTTTGAAGCCCTGAAAGCCAAGCTTGCTAATCAGTCAGTCAGCATCATAACAGACAAAACAACTGACTGTCATGACCACAGCACTTTGAATATAATTGCAAGCATTCGTAGGGAGTCATTTCTTATTGGTGTTGTAACCTTGGGCGAATACAATCATCAAACTGTAAATCAGGCATGCATCTGAGCTGTAACTCATGTGGATATTTCATTTGAGGATATTATTGCCTTTATAACAGATTTTGCAGCCTATTGCAAAAAAGCTCATAAGTAAGTGTTGTCAGATGTCTTTGTTAACAGTTGACGTGTGTTATGATTAGCACATATTTTAAATCTTGTTGGTGAAGTATTTTCACACTGTCCAGCATTTGATAATGTTACTCAGGCCACTACTTTCATCAAGTCAGCCTTTTTTAAAAAGCCTAGTCAGAAAAAGTGATACTTAAAATGGTTTGAAGGTTCCTTGCCGAAGGAACAAGTGAAACTACCCCCTGTATGAGTGGCCACCAGATGGAATTCCTGGTTTGATGCAGCCAAATATCACTCATCCTTTGTACAGTTTTATGGAGGACTCTTTAAGCAAGAAAAGAGCCATGACCTTGCAGTAGACAGGATTCTAGAATTAGATGATGGTCGACTACATCATGCCTCTTACCATAATTTGCACCTAAATCTGCATTTTATAAATATGAACTGCACCCATTTAATAACAGCTTTGACAAACTTAGAAGAAACTAAGTCACCGCTTGCATGTGTTGTATATAACATGATGAAGGATGTAAAACAGTATTTGTATAATGGTACATCAAAATCATCATTTGGCCTAAAAACTGATCGTCTTCTCTCTGAACTAGAAAACACAAAGAGGGAGTGAGTTATCTCAAATTTTTCCGCACATCTTTTTTGAAATTGAATAAACACCTGGATACCCACCCTGTGTGTAACTTTTATAAGGCAACTTGCCTGTTTGATTCTAGACAGCTACCCTGTATATGCCATGATTTAGACAGTTTTGCAGCTATCAAGGACTCGCAATAATTGAGTAATCTACTGGTCTTCTTGAATTATTCCAACCAAGATGATTTACTAAATCCTTTTAATATCCCAACATTTTGGAATGCAAATAAGAGCAGATTTCCTCTTCTGGAATAGATTGCCAATAAGGTCATATGGATGCCTGTTACTGGCATAGATGCTGAACGTTCATTTTTCTCAGTATAAACATTTACTCAATAAACCATGTGAAAATTTTGCCCCTGAGCACACCAAGCAACTCACAATGTTGTACTACAGTGGAGATTTAGAGAAGAGATTTGAAGAGTAGATATTTCCCAAATTAAGAAATTAGCAATTTTAAATATGAGCACTATTTCAACTTGGAATAAATTGTTTTATTTAAATTTTGAATTAATGTGTAATTTGTTTTTTGACATTTTGTTACAAAGATTCAGTTATTATGGTTTAATTACTGTTTTGTAAAATTTTGGTCAAAATGTTTGACTTTGTTCAGATATTTATTATTGAGATTCAAGTTATTTGTTGCTGATACTTTAAAAACATGACTTTTATATTATGAATCAATAATTATAAATCAATCTAAATCCTAAAAACAAAAACAATTTGAATTCTTAAAGAAGGAAGCTCTGTTTAAAAGTTCTACCTCAAAGATAGTTATGCACTGTAACATTCCATTGTTTATTGTCTCGTCATGTTATATTTTTTTTAATCTTACATATCATTTATTTTTGGACTCGAATTTTAACATTTAAAAAAGATTTGTAGATATTTGCTATTTCTTTATATGCAATAAAACTTTGAATTATGTTTTTGTTTTCCATTTTAATAATAATTATAGTATATTGTATTGCAAAACACTATAAAAATGTAAAAAATGAAATTTCCCAAAAGTAAAAATGTAAAAAAAATGGAATTTACCAAAAGTGGAAACAGAATTGAGGAAAATTTGAAACGGGAAATGAAGTTGCTATATGTCAGTTTCTTTTGATATATATATATATATAAAAGTCAGTTTATATATATATATATATATATATATATATATATATATATATATATATATATATAAATATAAAAGTCAGTTTTTATATATATATATATATATATATAAAAGTCAGTTTATATATATATATATATATATATATAAAAGTCATTTTTATATATATATATATATATATATATATATAAAAGTCAGTTTATATATATATATATATATATATATATATATATATATAAAAGTCAGTTTATATATATATATATATATAAAAGTCAGTTTATTTATATATATATATATATATATATATATATATATAAAAAAGTTTATATATATATATATATATATATATATATATATAATATATTTATATATATATATATATATATATATATAAAAGTCAGTTTATATATATATATATATATATATAATATATATATATATATATATATATATATATATATATATATATAAAAGTCAGTTTATTATATATATATATATATATATAAAAGTCAGTTTTTATATATATATATATATATATATATATATAAAAGTCAGTTTTATATATATATATATATATATATATATATATATATAAAGTTTATATATATATATATATATATATATATATAAGTAAAGTTTTTATATATATATATATATATATAAAGTTTTTATATATATATATATATAAAAGTCAGTTTTTTATATATATATATATATAAAAAGTTTTATATATATATATATATATATATATATATATATATATATATATATATATATATAAAAGTCAGTTTATATATATATACACTGTGCTGAGGATGAAATGATTAAAAAAATAAATTAATAAAAGATTGTTTTTTTTTTTTTAAATCCTATACTTCTATTAATACAAATGTTATTACAATAGTCACTTGGTATTTTGAAATAGTCATCCCATTTTTATTTATTAATTAGTGCTATCTGCCTGAGCATTCAAGAAATCTCAAATGGAATAAGCAAACTGATAGCTGTAAATGCATACTGTTTGATAAATAATAATTGGATGTCTATTTCAAATACAATGTGTACTTTGTAATAACATTTGAAAGATGACTAAAAAATGGCAAGTCCGTTTTCTTTATCAAAAAAAAATTCCAGTCAATTTAAATTAGTTTTTGATATATCGGAAATATTAAATTTTGTTTATTAGTTTACATTATTTACACTATAATCCTCATCTACATTGCCATATTCATTACGTTTTGACCATTGTACACTCCGGCCTTCTTCAGGAGATTGGAATTTTGAACCAAACCCTTTATTTTGTCCACCAGGGAATAATTGTACTAGTTCCATATGCCATGCATCTTCCAGGTGTCTCAGTTATTTTCCTTTAACTCAACTCTCCAAGTTTTTCTTTTTTTTTGTTCACCACTGTTGTAGCCTGATGAAGTTCTGCCACAGAAATGCAATATCTAAGGTTTAAAATATATATAGGACTTTCTTTGTTTTTATTAAGGCAATAAACTGCTGTCCCCCACACACATAAGCACAAATAAAAATTTTTGTCTACATGGCTACTTATTGAGCCATAACACATTTCTATATACATAGACTCATAAAATTCTTGCTTATTTTGTTATCATTATTATTACTATTATTGTTTTTTCTTGTTGTTACATTATCCTCCACATTCCAACAAAGTAGGAAATACTAAAACTATTTCTACACAGGCAAACATACACACACAAAATTTAATCCTTATACATTGAACTTTTTAGGATTGCTACTAAGGGCCAGTAAAAATGAATCCCTGACACTTTAGCTACTTCATATTTTGTTGCCATGAACTACTTAACACTTTGCTGTCATTAGCCATACTCACTGAACTATGACACTCCCAACTTTTGACAATAAAATCTTATGATCATTAATTTTTGGTACAAAAATTACTGTCAGGTTGATTAAGCTTATATCATCAATCAGATTACACTTTAAACAGTTCTCAGAACCACATTTTTTCTGCATAAAACAGAAAGAATTCTCCAACTCCAGTTAGATGCAAAACAGATCATGACATAGTCAGACATCTCTCCATCTCAATTTAACTTTTGAAAATCATAGAACTGTGAAACTGGTAAAATTAATCTCAATAAATATTCTTAAAGACTACAGTTGCATATACATATATATATATATATATATATATATATATATATATATATATATATATGTCTTATTACATAAATTAGAAACATTGTGTCTGCTTATTTTTAGCATAATCTGTTCATATTCATGGATATTTTTCCATGTATTACAATCAAATGATGCAATTACAATTAATAAATGCAGCTGACAGTTTTGCCTTAGCGTTCATTAGAACATAAAAAATTATCCACTGTCAACTGTTGCTTTTAAACCTAAAAAGAAAGAGATGGAATGTACTTGGGAAATAAAAGTGATTTTCACTGTTACAGTGCATTTCTTGCATCATTTGATTGTAATACACATAAAAATATCCATGAATATGAATGGATTATGCTAAAAATTAGCAGTCATAATGTTTGTAATTTATTTAAACAGACTTGCCTAAAAGAGAATTTGCTGCCTAAATATGCACATTATATATATATATATATATATATATGTGTGTGTGTGTGTTTTGCTTAATAATGTCCCCAAAATGCAGGAGTAGTGATGTCGTTATTTGGATATAACAAAGAGAAACCATGAAGTGCTTCCTTTAAATGAATATGTGAAAGTTCTTCATAACAAAAGAAAAAATTCTATGATTAGGTTGTGATCAATCATAAGAACGAATCTTCTACGCATCACATAACTTTTTAATTAGTTCATTAGCTGAGCTTGTATTGTAAACTCACCTTTGGAGTAAAGGGCTCCAGCCTCACTATGCTACTTGATGCTGCTATGGTTTCATTAGCAGAGAAGCTTTATGATTTGGAGTTGCTAGTTCTGACTAGTTTTGAATTCAGAGTTGTCATTCTCCTAGACTGGTTACTAACCAAGACTAAGCAGCACAGTCTTCTATTTAAATCCTACCTGGTGTAAAAAAGATGAATCAATATACCTTAATCGGGGGTATTGGTGTAAAAGTGAACAGAATGACCTTGGCTGTAATTTGAATTCAGTTTGCAAAAACACACTTTCTGCACCAATAACTAATATTATATGCTCATTCTTTTATTTCAGCCTATATTGTTATAATTGTTTGATTTTATTATTAGTTATTGTTGTTAATCTCTTATTGTGCCTAATAAGATCTACAGGAAGAACAAATCTTTTATCTGTCGCATAACTTTTATTCTTATATATTTTGATAACTGTTTTATTTATTAGTCATTGCTGTTGTTGATATCTTATTGTGCCTAATAAGCTCTATGATAAAATGGAATCTGCTATCAATCAAATAACTTCTATTACAGCCTGTTGTTCCATGTTTTTTATTATTAATAATTATTATTAATCTCCTCTTGTGGCTCATAAGATCTACAATAAGAATGAATATTCTATCCATCACATCAATTCTATTTCCATATAAATATTCTATTTCATTGTTAAATATTGCTGTTAATATATTATTGCATCTAATTTATACATTAAACTTTATCATAATTTTGGTAATATCAAATTCTGGAAATCATGTTCTGGAAACATGTAGATAAGGGGTACCAACTGTGCTCTTCAGTTTTTTAGGTTAAATTTCTATGACCACTTTACTTATAAAGATAATTCCCAAAATTGGGCCACAAATATTTTGGGTGTCAGTTCTAACAAAGTTGATAATACAAGTTGAAATAACTTCTGGGATGAAGACAGTGCTTTATCTCTGAATTTTCTACAATATATAAATCATCAATATATATATATATATATATATATATATATATATATGTGTGTGTGTGTGTGTGTGATAAAGAAAGATTTTCCACATATGCATCTTCTAATATGTACATATAGTAGGCAGATGAAAGAAATTCAAGTGATTAAAAATAATAATAGTATTGATTATAAGAATAATATTATTGTATATTATTAGGCCTTAAGACCAAATAGAAGGATGACAAGAAAAATGTTAAAAATCAGAATTTTCAGAAACATCTCTGTTCTTTCTCAACAAGAAATACAATGAAGTTAGGTTTGGGAGGGGGAATTTTTGTGTATGTGTTATATTATTACTGATGAAATAAGTCTTCCATGATTAGGGCATGGGGGGGTTGTAGAAGACTTTATGGAAACTATTCATTGAGTATGCATAAATTCCTATTTAAACCTAGAATATGTAAATTTATTTTAAAAATATTTTATTATTTCTATCTCTCAAATCAAATATTTTATTATTTCTGTCTCTCAAATCAGAGAGAGAGAGATAAAATGTAGTTCTATTTCTGTCTTCAGTATTGAGCACTCTACTACAAAGCCTACTTGTCTCAAATACCTCCTTATCAGCAAAGCACTGAAAAACCAGCAATTTTGGCTTCATAAACAGTCTTTCAAATTAAACACACACACACACATATATATATATTTTCAGATGAGCAATATGGCTTATGCTTCTCTAGGTCAACTGGTCATGTGTTAACAATTCTTGTTGAAAGAGTCTGTCAAGCTTTAGATAAAATTACTGAAACTTGGGGTGTTGTTTTTGATATCTCAGAAACAGGGTTTGGCATGTTGGTCTTTTTCATATGTTGAAAGATTATATTTCTAAAAGAATTTTTGAACTGATTTAGTTTTTCTTATCAAATTATGAAATGAAATTCATCTTGAATGGCCACTCTTCTAGATCTTTTTACATAATTGCAGGTGTTTCCAAGGGCTATATCCTTGGGCCTACTTTGTTTCTAATTTTCATAACTGACCTTCCTGATGTCATCAGTCCTCAACTCGGTATCTTTGCTGTTGATACAACTTGAAAGATTAGAAAATTTATTGTTTAAAATAAGGTGTTACCTATTTTTTAAGTACATGGATATTCCCACAGAAACAAAAATCACTACGATGACTTCTGAACTTATTATGCAGACATTGTGGTTTCATAACAACAAAGAAAATATCACAAGAATCAAATTCACAATTAGCAAGAGTTGTTTATCAGATTATTCTTTTTTAAACTATTTTTTCTGAAAATATCTCCTCCGAGGCTGGAAAAAAGTCTCAATGGATGGTACTGAGGATATCAGCACATTAAACTTTTTAAAGTGACTCTTCAGTTCTGAAAAGTCTTTTTTTTTCTTTTTTTTTTAACCCTTGTTTGGTGGCAAACCTGGCAATAGAATAATTACTTACCAGGTCTAAAGTTATGAAATTCTTAGCTTTGCTTTGAAAGAACTCATCCTGTGAGTCATAGTTATTTAGTGCCACAGACAAATAATTAAAATAAAATAAAAACGGATGTTTTTTAGAAATACACATTAACTTGCATTATTAATTAAACCATTACATTAATGTTGAACCTAAATAGAAATTAAAATGTCTGCTTCCAGAAGTAAATATTTTAAAAATAAATTGACCTTTTTGAGATCATACCACAATTAATCAAAAATAAACCCAAAAACTCTATCTTTAAGATGCTTGTTCTAACTTTACCAATAGCTAAAATGATTAAACTTGTTGAAGGCATGAAAATAATGTGAAATTCTAAAAAAATATTTTAAAAAAATATTTTTAAAAAAATAAAAAAAAAGCTGAATTAAGATTCAGCCATTTTTGTCATTCCAATTATTTATGAAAGCAAAAAAAAAACACAAACTTTTATTTTTTGTAAATGATATGACACTCTTATATTTAATTAATTGACTAAATAAGCAGACTCTGAAATTACAGATTGAATCTACAGATTGTCAAGGATTACTCAGACCTTCCAAAGTTTACACAAAAAAATATTGTGCTTGAGGAACTTTTGCAGTAAACAATTTTGGTTGTAAATATGTAACATTTATGAAGATAATATACGGATATCATTCTTTAGGTGTTTATAAATTGTACACTGTTCAATTATTAATGTTAACAACAAACTATTTTAAATTATAAAATTGTACTTGGATTAAATGACCACAGACCATACACTGCATTCCGCATTAGGGAGTCTGAGGCTTTTGAAGAAGTAGGGCATGTTCTTTTGCGATTCTGATATGCACATGTCCTGTCAAGAAAGGTAATAATGAAACGGTATCACTGAAGTGTCAATATGATTACAACCAGAATGAAATGTACTGTTGGAGAGGACACCACTGGTAAAATATCACCTCCAAAGATTACATCTCACCACTGACTGCTCCTGAAAATCAAGTTTAAAGACACAAGGTTCATCTTAAAGGGATTGATTCAGTGCCTCCAATGATATCTGAAGTGGGGCACACAAAGTGGCAGCTGAAAAGAATTCAATAGAAATTCTATTTTATTTCTTTTGCAGAAACTTCTTGAAAAATAAGTTATTCACAATTTATGAAACATGAATTTTTTTTTAAATATTTAATTTGCTTTCTATGGTTGAGAATTTAGGAGTAGATGGGGCTCCATAAAATCATGGTGAAGGCAATCCATCAACGAGAAGGAAAAGTCCAAAATGAAACCAAACCTGGGATGGAAGACCCCTGTCATTGGAATGCAGGATAATAGTATGGTGTTCATCTGTAATACATAAACATACTTTGTTTTTGGATGTCTTCACTAACTATACAGAGCAAACAACATGAAGTGATTTTGGGCCTGGGGAAACTGCTGATTAGATTGTCCATAGGAGTAGCAACTATCAATGCTTTTTTATAATAATTTCACCCCAAGCAAGGCAATAAGGCCACTGAAACACAAGGAGTTATTGAATGTGAAAGAATATGGGGAAAAGCAAAACATTATTTAGGAGTAAGAACAATAAAAGAACAGAACTGCAAATAAAGAAAGACAAATGGCAGCAAGTCTTCAGCTGCAGCAGCAACAGTCAAAAACATAGACAGACAGCAGCAGTTGCAACCTAATCAGCAGGCAGGTTAAGTTTAAAGCTCCAAGTTCACTGCATCAAGTTGTCCTACAGGACAATAGCCGAGTGGATAAGTGACATGGTGGTTGTGAGTTCAATCCCTGGGAAGCCAGAATAATAATTGAACAGTACTAAATAAAAATGAGAACAGTCTACCCCCATAGACTAAATAAAAGTTTCAGTTCAGAATTCCCTGTAGTTTACCTAGATTGATATACACCTGAGGAATGCAGCAGATGAGGACAATAATCTGAATATAAATAGTGTAAATAATCACATCTAATTTATAATGCAATATTATGTGGACTTAGTAAAGGAGAATAAGTTGTTCAAGGATTAGGGAATATATCATATTTCTGATAATCAATTAATGGTCACATAACCCATCAGCCATCACAAAAAGGATGGAAGGATGTGATGCATTTTCATTCAACTGTGAATTAATGAATTATTAATAGGTAAGATAGATTACTTGTAAAAGAGGAGTTTCTCCCTTCATAATTTTTCTCCTGATAATGAATAGACACACCTGAAACTGCTAGGAATTGGAAGTCTCAGTTACTTCCTCTCTTTCCTTTACTGACAAATAGTCAGTTTAATTTCCCTAGGGAAAATAAAAGCAACCAATCCAGGCCTTATGCATGTTTGATCATGTATAGAGAGAAACGGGTAGAAAAAGAAACTTTCTTCTGGTGAAAAGATGTTGTAGTCTGTTTCTTTTTGCTTAGAATAAAGTTCCCTAATTCATTTCTTTCACCAGTGTAGTGTAAGTCAACCAATCTAACACTCATATCTTCTGTTCACTACCACAGTCACCCTGCTCTGTCACTGCATTAAGTACTTTTTATCAATTGAGTGACAGGTCAAATTTGCATAGATGCAAAAAAAAGTCTTGCGAACGTATCCGTCTCCGAGAACTATCATTTCTTAAATATATGACTTGTAAAGCTGCCATTTTCTTTTTATGATACTTTACACACAAGACATGTCTGAATCCATTTTCTCTCAGGAGGTAAACCATTTTCTCTTGTGTTACAGATGTCTAATTTGATTTCCAGTAAGAGGCAGTCTAATTTTGATATATATACAGTAGTTGTTGCAAAACCTTTCCAACTACATACAATATCATCACAATCTTATCATATAACACAATGATATAATAAAATATATAATAGCTTCCATGCATAATGTCATCAGTGATTGTAATTATCTTTGATATTATTTGTTATTTTATCTTCTTTTTCATCAGAAATTCTGTCCATAACTGTTGTAGCATACCTATGGACGATAATAGGTATATCCCTATTCCCATAAATACATTAGTGAATACTGTATGTGTTAGTCTGTGGTCTACAGTTAGAGATTCATTGCAGAATTCACTTGACTCACTTCTAGCAATTGACTACTACTTCTACGCGCTGCTGGCAAATCTTATATGTGTTGTTCTTGTCCTAAGTATTATCATGCAATATCAATCATTACCTTAATACCTGTTCTTTTATTCTTCTCTTTCCTTAATAATGATTTTCCCCATATTCCTTCATACTCAGTAACCACTTGTTTTTTTTTTTCTTTCTTTCTTTTAATCATTTATCCCAAGAGAGACAGTAATACCACTAAGAAGTAAGGGGTTACTGGGACATTAATAAGAAGACTTTAGAAGTAACCAGAAACCCAATCCTAAACAAAGAATAAACCTCTTTATTTTTATTTGGTCTAGTTAGCTCAAACATTCATGAGTCTATCAAGCCAACTATCACCGTCCTGAATCAAGGTCAGAAGGTCATTAGGGTGTTATTCTGTGTCATAACATAGTTGGTCAGTGTAGGTGATTGCTGGGCGACTAACCTGTCTTGAGCCATAGCTAGGTGTCCAGAACAGTAGATCACTTAGAAGTTCTTGTTTTGCTCACCAGCAATTTTCTACAAAGCGCATTCTGTGTTTGCATAAGATTCTAGAAATATCAAGGATTGGTCCATATAGCTGTGATTTAGTTGGTTGTCATTTCTATCAACATCATTCTTGTTTGAATCTTGCTACTGACAAGTGGTCCAGTACAATCTGTCATAGTCAGGGAGGGTAAATGGGACTTCATAGCTGGAGTGAAGGCAGTCCATCTTTGAGAAGGAAAACTCTAATGAAACCAGGAATAAACCATTTAAATCAACTGCAATTGAAATGCAGGATGGCAGCCAGGTGTAGTTGACATTACATGATAAACTTCTACTACTGTTCAATAGATGGGGAAGGAGTGTCTTAATGGCTTTATCACCTTGCTTGAGATGAAAGGATTCAAAAAATACCCCCCAAAACATTAAATTAATGAAATTAACATAAAGCTTTCAAATAAGTGGCCATATCTAGATTTTATTATTCACTCTGTTTCTACTGAATCCAAGTCTTCACTGCCCAGCCCAAGGATTCAACACAAAATTATTATGCCACAAAATTCAAAAACTAGTGTTTTAATCCAGTAGGCTATTGTCATATGGGACAATCCTGAGTAAAGAACTTAAAATCTTAAATTTAATCTGCTTGTTGATGGACTGCATTTAACACAGTTTCTCTTATCTACTCCTGTTTTTTTTATATATAGACTTTTACTTCAAAACATTTTTCATATGTGCTTAAATAATATAATGATAATATTAAATGGTTAAAGTATCAGTTTACCTGATGTCAAGTGTGCTCCTGATTGTGAGCACCACCTGTCTCTATCTATAAAAGCAGGATGTTTGTGTGTGTGTGTGTGTGTGTAACGAATGCACAGCTGCAATTTTTGATAGATTTGCACCAAAATTTACATGCACATGCTCCAAGTTAGTGGAAAGTCCAAGACCAACTTTGCATTGATAGTGGAAATAATCAATTTTTTCATGCTTCTACGGCACTTTTCATGTAGTTTGCGGCCATTTTCTACTGGCCAGAGTGAGAGCCTATAGCTGGCTGCCACAAATAGGCAGGAAGATTCTACTGGCCAGCGTTAGCTGACTGACACGAATGTTAACTAGCATGCAAAAAAATCGATAGCTGCATTCGTCACAAGTGGGAAAAATTTAAATCTGCATGGCACTTTACTCCAATTGGCTCATTCTGATTCCGCAGAACTGAGTTGGCTGTGAAAAAGTATTTGTTGTTAACATTCTTTTTTCATTCGGTTTTTCCAGTTACGAGTCCTTTTTTAAAGTTGATCGTTTTTTTGTCCATTTTGTTTAGTTCTTTTTTCGTAACAGATTTAATGTTTAGTATAGAGCTTAGAAAAAATTTGCAGTGTGAGATAGGCAAGAAGTAAGGCATGTAGCAACATCAGCACAGCAAAGGGCACTCCTTTAAAGGCAAGGAAGGGCCAAAATATTTTAAGTCAAGTGATAGCGATTGCTGTATGAGTCATACGATTTTTGAATCAAGCACGGGCAACACCGTGACATGCTGCTAGTATCAAATAAAAATGCAATAAAGAAACAAGCACAGACAATTGTTTTAAAATTAAAAAGGAATAAGAATTTATAAAGTCATCTGCACATTATCAGTTCCTCAATTCATATATTAGAGACATTTCAAAGCTAAAGATCATAAAGACAATTTCCAGAATTTGGAGATTGTATTCATTTCTCCCTTAACTTAATGAACTCTATTTGAAGTCCTGAGATAAAAAGTTCAAATTCTCAAATGGTTCAGCAGAAGTGGATAGCAAGTGAGATGGAATGATTGAAAGACAAAGATTTAGAAACAGTTTCAAATTTTCATATACCAAAAATAAGTATGATTTCAAAATTCAAAATATTATGGATTACTTGTAACTGCACTGCATGACTCCCAATATAAATTGTTATTGACCGATTTTATCATTATCTGTCTATATTTCTGAGATGAGGTATTATGTATACTATTTACATTATTCGGACTATTGTCTTCATCTTTGTTGCCATATTTATTACAATGTTTCGGCCTTTTTCAGGTGGTTGGAATGTCAAACTGAACCCTTTATTTCACTCACTGGGGTAGACTTTTCTAGTTCCAGTTGTCAGTTGTGTGGATAAAGGTGTTAGATCCAGTGACAGAACCCACAGAGTGTGAGTTCAATACCCAGCTAAGGCAGTGGAGAACTTGGAGAGGGGAATTAACAGGAGATTTACTGACAACTGACATACATTAAACATGGCACATGGAACTAGAACAATCTACCCCAGTGAGCAAAATAAAGGGTTCAGTTCGACATTCCAACCACCTGAAGAAGGCCGGAGCATACAATGGCCGAAACGTTGTAATAAATATGGCGACAAAGATGACAATTTTATCATTGTGATATTTTTGCATTATATCAAGTATTAAGGATATAGTAACCAGGATCCACAAATTGGAGGGAGAGTTATCAATGATAATGTTTTAACTTCGAATTCTTGGTTATCTCCTTTTAACCCTCTCTCTATCTTTTATTTTTAAATGTATTCTTTATCACATATAATTTGGCGAGGTGCAAGCAAATTTTAATTCTGAAAATGCAGCTCAGGGAAAAATAGTTTGGGAACCATTGCACTACAGTCACGATAAAAAGAATAAATGGTCCTTAGAAGAAATCCAAATTGCTGCATACTTCTTCTTTGATTATCATATGTGAATTTAACCCATATTCTTATCAAACACTATTAACATAACATTAGAAATGTTTTAGTGCCTGGTCATACATGAATGGAAAATAATTTTCTTTCATTCTTTTTTTTCTAGAGAGGGAAATTTAAACAAAATTAAATAAAACTTGCACCATTGTCTTTAAGAAGAACTTCTTATTTTTATTTTATTTAAAAAAAAAATAAGCTGTTGTCACTGTTTGAGAACTCTGTTTATCAATATTTATAAGGAGGTATATTTTTTTAGTTTACCCAGAGAAAAATAATTTTGGAACCACTGTACTAAATATATATTGCTCAAGCCATCTTATAAACAGGTCATTGTTTTTCTATTAGTGTATGTATATTTGGCTAGTAAAGGTTTATAGTTATCAGCTGAGTCTGAAAGAAGAAGAGAAGATGTTACAATAATCTCTTGTATTAAACTCCACTTGTCTGACTCCTGCTTGACTTAAATTAGAAACTTGTTTATCTAAAACTATTTTTGTGATTATAATGCCCTTCTGTCAACCTGTATAGAGGAACAAGGGCCAGGTGATAGTTCCTTTAGATTACATCTCTTTACTCTCATGATTGTATATGCTTAACCACTTGTGATCAGGTTTATGGCCATATCATATCGAAACACTGGTTCCTGTACAATCACTGAAGTTAAGCAACATTGAATAAGCATGGGATGAACTTGCCAGAAGAGTGGAAAAAATAAAAAAGGGCTCTTAGAGTCATTGAAAACAGAATGGAATTAATTATCAAGCTTATACTTTGAGAAACATTTGCAATGAATGCCAAAAATTTATGCTGCAGTGATCAAGGCTAAAGGAGGATATTTTGACAAGAGCAAAATTTAATCATAAAAAGCTTCTTTTTTTTTTGTCATAATAAAACTTTTAATAAAAAAATCATGTCTCACTTTTTTTAAACTATGTATAATGATTACTTTTAGGGCCAATTTAAAAAAAAAATATCAGGTGTCGCCTCAAACTTTTGAACTGTAGTGTAGATTGGTGATTGCTCAGAAATACTAGGTGCAGTAAGCTTGGATGTGTGGCTGGTGTATTGGATAATAGCTCAAAATTGTTAATAAGGAGAGCTGAGTTCTAATTTACATTGGGTTCATTATATTCACTTATACATAAATACCCTTGGAAAAGGTATGAATCCACCTCTTATCCCCTTCCCAGCTATGGGTTAATTAGTAAAACTTGTATCACGAAAACCATTATTATCTCAGAAAAAAAATATGTATAAAATAATTTTGGCACTAAATAACTGATATAGGTTGATATGCCATGAAACAAAAAAACAAACAACTAACTACTTGTCATCCATTATTGGTCACCCACTACACAGAAGTTTCTTTCTTTCTTTCTTTTTTACAATGTTTACTCTCTACAAAACCCAAGAGCCACTAAAAGTAGAGTGTTACAGAGTAAGAGTTATGGGGATATGTGGGGAAGATAATATCTAACCCTAGACTTGAACAGGTTAAGATTGTAGTGATTGGGGAAGCATCCTCATGGGAGTGTTTCACAAAGCAATAGTTAAAGCAATTTTCTTTACTAATATTTCTCAAATGTGCAGACATAATACACACTAATTATAGTATCAGATAAAGAAAATGTTATTGGAAGTTTTGGGTGGTATGATGGTTATCAACATAGAAAATGGAAACAGTGAGCTGAGTTCAAATACTCACTGAGACAGTTTGTGTTCACTTGGTCAGTCAGTTAAGTGCCATATGTGATTGCAATAAACCTGACTGGAATTTGAACATGGCACTCTGATTTCTTATTTTGTGCCATTATCCATTAACTCTTTTTCCTCATGATAGAGCCCCATTAATACTGAAAAGTGCGATAACAGCTACTAGACTCAAGAAACCTATTTTCCTGAAAAATTGTTTTAAGAGAAAGATTTTATAAATTTGAACTGAAAGCTGCCGAGTCAATGAATGCTGAATGTTTCCTTGTAGAGAAACGGTTAATATTATCAGTACCATACTCAGATCTTGGTTCCAGTCTAAGAGAAAAAATCTGAATTCAAACCAGAAGTGGCACTCTGTCATGAAGTTGGATGTAAACTTTAACTTTTTTTAAGTCTCTGCCTGAATTTCTGGGATGAGGAGTTATGATTATTTACACTATTTACATGCGGACTATTGTCCTCATCTTTGTTGCTATTATCACAATGATTTGGCCATTGTGCTCTCTTTCATTGATTATTCAGCCTGAATTTCTGGGACCAGGAGTTATCATTATTTAAAAAC
This sequence comes from Acanthosepion pharaonis, assembly GCA_903632075.3. Classification (NCBI taxonomy): domain Eukaryota; kingdom Metazoa; phylum Mollusca; class Cephalopoda; order Sepiida; family Sepiidae; genus Acanthosepion; species Acanthosepion pharaonis. The sequence continues at coordinate 1,434,813 of CAHIKZ030000791.1, forward strand.
TATTGTCCTCATCTCTGTTGTTATTATCACCTGACCACCTGTTTTATTTTCTGGGACCAGGAGTTATCATTATTTACACTATTTACAATCCCAAGTCCAAGCTCAAGTAAAAACAGAAAAATTGAGACTCTTCCTATAACATCTAATAATACATGCAAAGAAAAAAAAAATTTAAATAGTTTATGATCAAAACAAAGCATTCTCTAAAGAAATGGAAATTTCAAATTTTAGGCAAAGAAGAAAACTACTATATCTTTTTTTTTTTAATCAGTATCACCTCCAAGCAAGGCAATAAAGCTGCTAAGATGTAAGGAGTTACAGGGTGTTGAAAAATTAGGAACAGAAACATTAATGAGCAGGAAGAGAAAAGAGTAATCAAAAGGGCAGTAGATAGTGATTGACATTACATTTAAATTTTTGCAGATTAAAGTTGGCTGGAAAGCATGGAGCTGAAAGTGAGTTCCATAAGCAAGAAGTGTGAGAAAAGAAACTGTTAGCATAGAACTTATGGCTACATTTAGCTAGCTCAAGTCTAAATTGAGAAGATCTAGTCAGTCAGTTATGTGCCATGTGTGATACATGCTTAGGCAGTCATGTATCTTTCGATACACGACTGACAAGGCAGATTTTTCCTGCACTAGGTTGGTTGCCATTTCTTTCTGCGGTAGACCAGTTGCCATCCAAGGCTATAGAACTCAGTCTGTCCTGCTATTTACCCATAGCTGGCAGGGGGAGAAGAAGAGGATTCATACCTTTCCCAAGGGTATTAGCACGTAAGTCAATATAATGGATTCAACTGGAATTTGAACTCTTTTTACTGGTTCCTCAATCCGAGCCACTATCCATTACTCGACCATGCCAGACTAGTACTGTGTCCAAATTCATTCAGTCTAGATACCATAGCGAAAAGCTCATCTGAAAAATTACTATGAAATATTTATAAAAAAAAGGCACAGAGAAGCAACCTTACGGTGGTAGACAAGTAACTAAAGCCGAGATCTGTCTATATTTCTGAGATGAAGCATTGCAACTATTTACAATGTACAGACTGTTGCCATATTCACAACACTTTGGCTGTTGTACACTCTGACCTTCTTCAGGTGATATATGCTGGAATTTTGAACTGAACCCTTTATCTAGTGCACAGCGGTAGATTGTTCCATTTTCTCCAAAACTCCATTGTTGCTCACATGTTTGGTCCATGGTCTTTTCAGTATCCTTTTAGTGAATCCAGCTCTTCTCCCTCCAGATATGGATTAATTAGTAAGATGTTTATTACTAAACCATTATTTTCTCCCCCCCAATCTTATCTAAAAATATTTTTGGGTTGAGTAATCCAAAATGTGACTTGACCCAAAGAGTTGTAAGTTCAATACCAGGCTATAGCTTAGGGAACAAAAAAACTTAGAGATTTGAGTTACTAAACAAAATTAACTGATACAGAGATATCCAAAAAAAATTCCAATGTATATCACTTGAAAAAGTTGGAGCATACAACAGCCAAAACATTGTGAATATAGCAATAAAGATGAAGACAACAGTCTGAACGATGTAAATAGTCTAAAAAGAAAACTATTGTTGAAAAGAAAAAAGTGTTTAAATCCTCTTAAGTTGCCAGCTTTTTGATCAACCCTTATTAAAATGAGATAAATGGTAATATTAGCTGTTTCCCTACATGGCAACATTTGGCATTCATTGACCGAGCTGTCTATTGCTTTTGGTTGACATTTATAAAATAGGTTTCACAAGTCGAGTAACTGTTATGACTATTTCTAGTATTGAGGTTTGCTTTCCTTACCAGAAGTAGTGTAGAAAGTCAACATCTTAATTATATTATTATTTTCTCTTTGTATTAATGTGCTATCCATTTTAGTTGTTGCAGCTGTTGTTAGTCAGTCCTCAAATGATATGGTTTCTGCTATTTGGTATAGTTTTTTGCTATTCTTTAGTGCCAGTCCATCAGGCTCAAAAGAGGATGGTCTCTGCTTAGATCTATTTTTTTTTTCATAATTGTCAATCTCTAAACTTTTAATTTTAAAAAAATAATGAAAATTTATTTTACTAAGCTATGCATCCTAGTAAAACCAACTATACTTTGTACTCCCTTATCTATTTGCACTTCTCCTCAAAATTTGGTTTTGAACAGTCATGGCTATTTTAGAGGGTGTGATGGATAGACAGATGGACTAACAGAAGCCACAAAATTTTATATATAGATATCATTTCATGAACAAGTTGTCTTAAAAAGATAAAAAAAAAAATTCTTAAATGAAAATAATAAAGAATTTCCCAACTCACATTTGACTTGCAAGTAGGCTGCAGTTGATGCAACCCCTTGTGAGTTTTCAGCTCGACATCGGTAAAATCCAGCATCTTTGGGGATTACTCTCTCAATATGCATGGAAATAATACCATTCTCATCATATTTGAAGTTATACCGCTGTCGATTGGTAATATCAACACCATCTTTAAACCACCTAATACTCGGCCGCGGATTGCCGATGACTTGACATTCAAAACGTTTGGATCCGCCAAGAATTGCTTCCGCCTTTCCAGGCATGCTGACAGGGGCAGCTTGGAGGGGCTGAAAAAGAAAAACAGAAATAATAAAATAGGTTAATCTTTAAAAATTAAAGAAATAGAAACAAGGTGTATTAATAATTAAGTGATAAGTAATGGAGGAGTTGAAGAACTGGCAACAAATTAATTATTTGTCAATATTTGATATGACAAATAATCATTATTATACACTGATTTACTTGAATTGGTCAACAAAGAAAAGATTACTGAACTGTGACATGATATAAGTTCTTCTATATGACAGTGAATGCTGGACAATCTCCACAGAGATAACAAAGAGACTTGAAGCGACAAAAATATGGTTCTACAGAAGGGTGCTGATTGATTCATTCATTTTTTTATGGCTTATCAACCCTTTGCAGGTTATTTAAAATTTAAGTATTTTCTAGATTATAATTTTTTTTTTTTTTTTTTTTTTGGAAATAGTAATGGTTTAGTGATACAGGTCTTACTAATTAATCTATGGCCGGAAGAAAAGTTGGATTCATACTTTTCCTAAGGGTATTTGTCCTGAATGGACACACAGCACATAATAAAAGAAAAATTGTCCTCATCTAGGTTGTTATAGTTACAGGGTTTCAGCCATTGTACACTCTTTATTATACACTGATTTCTTGGACAAGTATCCTTATTTTGGTTGTTTTAGTCACAGCATTTTAGTTATTGTACACTTCAACCTTCATGATCAGAGGAATTATCATTATTATGCACCTATTTATTCAGATTAGTATCATTATCTTGTTTGTTTTAGTCACAGTGTTTCAGTCATTGTACCATCTCATCTTCCTGAAATGAAGAATGATCATGATTATGCACTGATTTATTCTGACTAATATCCTCATCTTGGTTGTTATAATCATAACTTTTCATCTGTTTCATAATCCAGCCTTATGCGATAAGCAATTACCATTAGTATATACTGATTTACTTTGATTAGTATCCTTATTTTGGTTGTTTTAGTCACATTTCAGAGATTGTACTCAGCAACCTTCATGATATGAGAAATTATCATTATTATATACTGATCTAATCAGATATTATCCTTATCTTGGTTATTTTAGTCATAACATTTCAGGTAATTGTGTCCTCCAACCTTCATGATATAAGGAATTATCATTATTATATACTGATCTAATCAGAATAATATCCTTATCTTAATAATTTTAGTTAAAACATTCTGGCTGTTACTTGCCAATCTGGTCAATGTACAAGGAACAAAACAAGGACAAATTAATAAATTAACATGGACTGTAGAATAAGAACAATTTGTACCCATAGATTGAATAAAGGGTTTAATTTGAAATTCCTAGCAGGTTACTAAATATAACAGACATTTTAAAAAGTTTGGAGGTTATAACAGCTAAAATATTGGGACTATAACAAGATGAAGATATTTCTTCTATGTGCTGTGTCCCTTCAGGACATAGGCGATCATGGCTCTCCACAACTTTTTAACCTTTATGGCTCTTAGCAGTTTTTCTCCCTATGCTAAGGCTATTTTCTTCCTTTGCTTCCCACTATCCATTCAGGTAAATGGCTCACTGCCTACCCCTGTCTTTCTTGCCATCAATACATCCCATGAGGATTAAGTTTTCCAAGCCATCCTTCCTCATTATGTGTCCAAGGAATTTCAACTCCTTTTTTCCTAATTCTGAGTATAAATGTTCTTTATGTTGGCATTTTCTTTAAGACCTCCTTGTTGCTTATTCACTCCATTTATGGAATTCTCAGTATCCTTCTGTAGAACCACATTTCTGATGCTTCTAGTTTTTCCTCATCCTTAGGATATTTATCCAGCATTTACTGCCATATAAAAGGATGGATACCACATTGCAAGCCAGTGCTCTTTGTTGTAATGAAATTTTTCTATTTGTCAGCACTTTGCTTAAGTTTTGAAATGCCCCTTTTGCTAGTTCAATTCTTGTTTAGATCTTCTGCACCTGCTTGATGTTTATATCTCCAATTCATAACTCACATATATTTCACTTGTTGATGATCATACTTTTTGTCTTCTTACAGCACCTGGTGAAGGCCAGAGTGTACAACAGCTAAAACAGTGTGATAAAAACAAAATTGAGGACCAGAATTCACATATAAATAGTTTAAATAAAAGAGAACAATTATAATAATATAATGAAATATAAGAGAAGGCATGGTGGAGTAATGGGTAGCAGCTTGGATTGCGGAATCAGAGAGCCGAGTTCAAATTCCAGTTGAATCCATTACATTCACTTATATGCTAATACCCTTGGGAAAGGTATGAATCCTCTTCTTCTCCCCCCACCATCCCCAGCCAGCTATGGGTAAATAGCAGGACAAAATGGGTTCTATAGCCTTGGATGGCAACTGGTCTACCGCAGAAAGAAATGGCAACCAACCTACTGCAGGAAAAAATCTGCCTCATCAGTCATGTATCGAAAGTTATATTATTGCTTAAGTGTGTATCACGCATGACACATAACTGACTGAATGAAATATAATGAAAATGAAATTCTACAGAACCATCCTAAGCATCGCTAATATAGCTCACATCACATATGGTACAGTAAGAGACATCATCAGACAAGAATCAGGGCCATAACCAATATCAAAATATAGGAGGTTGAAATGGAATGGCCATAAGAGCCAACAATATTTCAACTGCCATCCTATAAGGTACAACCTGAGACAATGGAAGAAGTAGACAGAGGAAAAAGTGATATGGAAGACTGGAAGATCTTCATAATACTCAGACATTGTTATAAATGTGGGCATAGTTGCACAAGAGAACAAACAAAGTAGAAAGAAAAGAAGACAAGAATTGTTAAGATAAAATCTTTTGTATTGCCGATATAGTATATTAAGGCGGAATGTCTCTTTGTGGGTGAAAGAAGTAACCTTGAAGATGGAAAAAGTTGGTAGGGTCTGGAGTTGATGTTTGTGTTCGGTTGGTTGACTGAGGCCACTGATGATGACAGTGATAGGCTGCCTGCCTGTCAATGACTGACTTCAGTGTTGTGAGCAGTATCCTTAAAAGCAGTGGAGACATAACTCAGCTTTTTTATCATGCTTTTACTTTAGTGGCTTCTTTACACCTAGCAGTAGCAATGGTAATGTTGTTTGAATTTCTTAGATGAAACATTGTCATTATTATTAATTTTTGACTAGTTTTTCTTTCATTTTATTTTTCTTGCTTCTTTACACCCTGTAGTAGTAGTGTTATGTAAATTTCTTAGATGAAGCATTGTCATTATTATTAATTTTTGACTCTACTCTTGCTTCTTTACAACTAATAGCAGTAAGTTGTGTGGATTCCTTATATAACAAATTGTCATTATTATTAATTTTTGACTAGTCTTTCTTTCATCTTATTCCTCTTGCTTCTTGACACACAGTAGTAGTGTTAAATTGTTTGAATGTCTTTGACGAGGCCTTGTCATTATTATTAATTTGTGACTAGTTTTTCTTTCATCTTATTTCTCTTGCTGCTTTACACCTACTAGTAGTATTAAGTTGTGTGAATTTTTTAGATGAAGCATTAACATTATTATTAATTTTTGACTAGTCTTTCTTTCATCTTATCTCCCTTACTTCTTTACACCTAGTAGTAGTAGTGTTGTGTGAATTTCATAGATGAAACATTGTCATTATTATTAATTTTTGACTTGTCTTTCTTTCATCTTATCTCCTTTGCTTCTTTACACCTAGTAGTAGTCCTGTTGAATGAATTTCTTTGATGAAGCATTGACATTATTATTAATTTTTTTATTTGTCTTTCTTTTATTTCTGTTGCTTTTGTACACCTAGTCATAGTAGTGCCGCCTGAATTGATAGAAAGGCATGATAGACAGGCTGTGATTGATAGACAGATGATGAAGTGATTATGATTGACAATGATAGACATTTGATGAAACGTATGTAATTGATAGACAGATGGATTATAAACAGGCTGTGATTGAGAGATAATGTACAGACTGTGATAGACAGATATAGGAGGAAATGTATGTAATTAAGCTGTATTTTATAGACAGGTAATCAATAAGCTATGATTGATGATTATCGGTCAGAGATTGATAAATAAAAACAATAAAAAAAGATTGTAATTTATACACTGAGATTGATTGATAAATAGATATGAAGAGATTGAGATTAATAGACATAAACAGATTGAATTAGATATATAGATCTAGACAGATATAGACTGTTAGATATAGATGGATAAATATATATAGACATAGATTGATAGATATAGATCTAAATAAATGGATAGAGATAGATATACAGGGTGCGATGGATAAATTGTCATCTAAATTACACAAAATGAAAATAACACTGACATTTCATTTTTAACGGATATATTTACCAAAATTACACAAAAGCATCTTGAAATATTAAAGAGTAAATTTATTCAATAAAATCACCATTGGCTTCAACTACGGCCTCAGATGACTTCAGAATCTCCTGCATCTCTTCTGGATGCTCTCCTTGTTTAAGTTGGTGAATGCTAACATAATCCTTGCCTTCAGTTCATTGTTGGCGTTACAAGGAGTTTTGTCAGTCTCTTGCTCAACTGTGCCACACACATAATAATCAAGGGGATTGCAGTCTTAGATGTCCAGATGTAAAGAGTAATATGGTCACAGAAATTGTCTGACAGCCATGACTAGGTTTTCCTGCTTTTATGGCATGGTGCAGAGTCAAATTGCCAGATATAGGGTTTTCCAGCAGCCATGCTCCTAACCCAGGGCAGCACTTCTTCCTCAAGACACTTTATGTAGGCCTCCGTGTTGAGTTTGAGGCACTTACCAACAAATTCAGGAGTTCTTTTATCAGAACAATCAGAGTGAGCTTTCCAAGCTGCCGTACCTTTGTAATCACCATTAGACTCATCTAACTCTTTCAAAATCCTTTGCACTGTCCTCAGATTGACACCCAAACACTCCAATGCCAAGCAGTACAGCATGCTGTTTCCAAATTTCTGGCAGAGTGAATTGCGTCATAATGCTCACAGTTGGTGCCCAATTGACACTGCTATATTGTGCAGTCAGCAAAATCAAAAACAAACAACGCACATGCGCAAAATTGAAATTATGAAATGGCTACAATTTACCCATCACACCCTGTAGATCTTGATGGATATATATATATATATATATATATATATATATATATATATATATATATTCCCAAGAGGATAGAATCCAGGTAGAACTCAATGTCCAGGACAGAGTAGGAATTTGTAGGTCTGTTGAATTGGATCGTAATTACGATTCCAATGTAATAAATTATAACCATAGAATATTAGTGTTTGAGCCTTTTTTTTATATATATATATATATATATATATATATATATTTATCTAGATCTAGATCTATCCATATGGATAGATCTAGATCTAGATAAATACATATAGATAGATAGATATCTATCTATGTATCTAGATTGATAGATATGCACAGACTGAGATAGACAGATTTTAACAAATGAATAGGCAGATAATGAATAGTTTTTGATTGCTAGATATTGATAAGTTACATTTAACATGTTATTTTAACTGGTATGTATAGTATGAAAACTTAATACATTTATTCTTTTTATATTCTCTGTGAACATGATTGAGAATCTTAGCCTCTCAAGAAAAAAATGTAGGTGTTTCCAAGCTGCCTACTAGAGTTCTTCTTAGTAATGGTATCCACACTCATATAAATAGAATGGCAGGTAACTTGCATTCTAGAAGCTACCAGCCCAAATCTTTCCTCAGGACATGAGAAACAAACATTGAGAAAATTTAAGCATATACTTGGCTTGAATTACATGATATGAAATGTATCTGATTGTGGTGATATGTAATTATCACTTGTTTCTTATGAAGATGTTCACAAACCAACACACATGATTAACTGATTTTTAATGTTAAATCATCATTACATAATTTTTTACCTACACGGCTATGATATATATATACATATATATATATACACAGTTAGGTAATGAAAAGTTTAGTAATCTGTATGGATAATCCCAAGGAGGATGTAATCCAGAGAGCTCAATGTAAAAACAGAGTGAATCTTAGTTAAATTAAAAAATAGACAACCTTAAGGGTCCATTGATTATATTTTATTTCCCCAGGAAAGGGATTTTTTTTTCCTGGTTTTTCAGGAAAAAATACCTTTTCCATGATTTTCTCACGTATATTCATATCTGCTCAATGCGTATCCAAATGTAAACAAATGGTGTCACACATTATGAAAAAATCATGGAAAATTGTAGTTTAAAAATAGTAAAATCAACCTTGCTAACCAAAACGCTCCTCTGTGGCGAAATCAGTAAAAGCAGGTTTGATTCCTGTCCGGGGATGCATATTTTCTATGACAATTTCTCGGACATTCAGGCCGATAAATGTTTATTATAAACAGAGTATTTACTTAAATATTTGTATCTATAAAAAAGAATGTATAAACATAAAACATGTCTTGAAATAATTGTCGGACTTTGTTCATTTCATAATATATATATATATATATGTACATCATGAAGAAATATTTAGATAAAGATTTTAGTTATTTCATAGATATATCAGTTTAATTCATAATTAGTTTCTTATTCATATTAAGTGTTTAAAAATGCCCTGTACTATTTATTATAAAAAGAATTTTCACTTGCAAGTTCAGTTATTTTTTTTAAAAAGAGCACTTGAAACTTTTGTGCACACTTAATATAACCATATAACCTTGGAAGAGAAAATCGAAATGTGAAACTGTGTAAAGGTCATAAAAGCAAACACAAAAATCTCATCAAAGATATTATATGAGCAATTAAATTCTTTATAATATAATACTTATAAGTATTATATTACCATTAATATGTTTCAATAGCAGGTATGAAGAACTGATTACCTTATAGAATTACATACATACATACATACACACACATATATATATATATATATATATATATAAACAACAACAGTCCTAAACTGAGAAGTCCGAAGAAAAATTCTTCTTTTTTTTTTTAATAGAACTTCTCAATTTAGACCAGTTGCTATTAATTTCACTGTTAAATGATATAAGAAAAGAGGAATAGTAACTCAAATATACCCACAAAAATAATGTTTATAGTAATAAATATATATATATATATATTTGAACCATTTCATTCATATATATATATATATATATATGAAATGGTTCAAATCTGACATTATTTTTAATCTATTTTGTTTAAACATTATTTTTGATATTTGAGTGGAAGCTCTGTTTTTAATTTAACACTATTTTTTATCCAACTACATCTACAGCCCTGAATAATCAAGAAATATTGTCACAAAAATATGCTTCTTCCAGCAGGATTTGAATGTGCATCCTCTATGTCTCAGCTACATAGGGCTTCCTGGTCAAACAAAGCCCAAATAGTGCCTTTTGAAAAAATACTGTTAAATTAAAAACAGAGCTTCTACTTAAATATGAGTATCTATCAAAAATAATATTTAAACAAAATAAATTAAAAATAACAATAAATATATATGTGAAAAGTGTATATAAATATAAATAAATATATATATGTATAATTATTTATATATATATATATTATAGAAAGCGCTCAATATCAGAGATAGCGCTAACATATTTAGTTGGATAGATGTGAGTTTGTGACCCTGGGTTTCACGCTTTAGCGATCGTCAAACAAAAGCGTGAAACCCAGGGTCACAAACTCACATCTATCCAACAAATATATATATATATATATATATATATATATATATATATATAAAGTGGAAAAGCTTTTAATCATTGCATTTTGCCTACTCGAGGTGTGTTATGTTCTTGGCTTCTTAAGGTTGAATTGAAAGACAAAAATGTGTGTAAGGAAAATCTGTTGGGATTGCTAAGAATAAGAGGGGTAATAAATTAATTTACTTTATCAGATTTAAAGTCTAAAAAAGTGTTTGTTTTTTGTCATTGGATCTGATAAGGTAATTGAATTTATTGCCCCTCTTATCCTCAAAAATCCCAATGCATTTTCCTGGCACATAGTTTTGTCTTACATTCCAACCTGACAAATTCCAACCTAACATATGTCACAATGCAAAATGTGGGTCGTTTAAAAGATTTTCTACTTTGTCTCATTATTTCTACTTTTGTTTCAGATACTATTATACATGGTGTGATGGACAAATTGTCATGTAAATTATGCAAACAAGGAAATAACACTGACCTCTCAATTTAACAGATATATGTACCAAAATTACACAAAAATATTTAGAAATACTAAAGAGTAAATTTATTCAATAAAATTGCCATTGGCTTGAACCATGGCCTTCAAAGGACTCCAGAATCTCCTGCAACTCTTTTGGATATCCTTGTTTAAGTTGGTGAATGCTGCTATAATCCTTGCTTTCAGTTCATCTTTCGTGTTACAAGGAAATTTGTTAGTCTCTCACTCAACTGTACCCCTCACATAATGATCAAGGGGGTTACAGTCTGGAGAGTTAGGTGGCCAGATGTAAAGGGTAATGTGGTCACAGAAATTGTCCGACAGCCATGACTGGGTTCTCCTGCTTGTGTGGCATGGTCCAAAGTCCTGTTGTCATACATAGGGTCTTCTAGCAGCCACCCTCTTGACTCAGAGCAACAATACCTCCACAAGGCATTTGATGGAAGCCTCTATGTTGAGTCTGAGGTACTATGGAAAGATGAATGGAGGCATAACATCGCCATCACTAGTAATTACTCCAAACATCATGATGTTGAGTGGATATATCATCCAACTCTTTCTGAGTAAACACTTGATGTAGGCCTCCATGTTGAGTCTGAGGCTCTCAGCAACAAATTCAGGAGTTCTTTTCTTATCAGAACAATCAGAGTGAGTTTTCCAAGCTGCTGTACCTTCGTAATCACCATTAGACTCATCCAACTCTTTCAAAATCCTCTGCACTGTCCTCAGATTGACACCCAAACACTCTGAAATGTTTGTACTGGAGCTTTCAGCACGAATGCCAAGCAATACAGCATGCTGTTTTCAAATTTCTGTCTGAGTGAATTGTGTCCTGGTGCTCTATCTCACAGATGCTGCCCAACTGATCCTACTATACTGTGCAATTGACAAAATCAAAAACAAACAATACACATGCACATAATTAAAAATATAAATGGCAACAATTTATCCCTTGTATCCTGTAGACTTATATATACACACACACACACATATATATATATATATATATATATATATATATCACATACCTACACACACACAAACACATATTAGCTTAAAAGCTAGCTCTTGTAGTACAATCCTGGTTAGGCCTTCAGCTTTTTCAGGAGTTTGAGAGACCCTAAGTCTTTGCATATTCTCAACATTGGAATCTTTCCTGGCTGCCATATGATCTGAGTTTTCATTTGCATGAGACTTTCTTTTCCTCGCTGCAACCTTGGCTCTTTTGATTGCAATCTGGTGCTCTGTTAGCAGAGATTTCCTGTTGCAAAGCATACTTCTGTTGTATGTGATAGGCAACAATAAACTACAGAATGCAAAATTAATTGCTGCATTTATGTATTGCATTAATATTTAACCTTACCTTTTAAAAGTTCAACAATAATTCTGCTGCCACTTAATTTAAAGAAAATTTGATGTACGTAGGTCCTTACTTTCCATGCAAACAATTATTTTTATTTCAAGGGTGACTTTCACTGGATTTCACAATTAATTTCAATTATTCCTAAATTCATTTCCAAGTTATAAAAATTGTTATCGTACAAAAAATTTGTCACAAAAAATCATGTAAAAAACTCACTGAAGACAATCACAGTAATGAAAACTTGGGGATCCAAATTTTCAGGATTGTAAGTCTGGATCTGACCTAGAATGTTTTTAATTTACTCACAGAGTTGACCTAATTCCAAAATGGTATAATATGTTGGGCTATGGCCTCTAGGAGTAAAGTTGAAAAAGTTTGACATACTGACATACACTCGTATATATATATATATATATATATATATATATATATATATATATACATACACATACATATATATATATATATATATATATAGTAAAGGTAACAACTCTGTTGGTATACAATCCAAATGGATGAATATATGAAATATTAAAACTGATCCACAAAAAGAGCTCAATATATTTATCATTACAGAACAAATAATTAATAAACTATAAAATCCCATATCACCTCCTGAAGAATAGCTTTGGCAGATGAGATGAAGATATTAGTCTGTCTTATCAACCTCAGTGTGGACTGAGTTTGTGTCAGAAATCTGACATGAACTAGGTCCACACTGGGGTTGATAAGACAAACGGCTAATGTCTTCATCTGCTGAAATAGGCTATTCCTCATATGAGGTTATTTTAGATTTTATTGTTTATTAATTAATTAATATATATATATATATATATATATATATACTGATAATATTTCTGATTGTACATTCTTAAAAATTCTTTCTTCTGAGATAATATTGATTTCTGATGATTTAAAATTTTATTTTCAAATAAAATAAAATATACAAATTAGTAGCCAATATTTTGAGCACACTTCCTCAGTGCATATCTCTCAAGTGGTGGAGATACTTTCTAAACTTAGCATAATCTGGTACAAGGCCATAATAACAGGTGCTACTTTAAAAATCAAACAACACAAGCCATGGTTAACGAGATTAATCTGGTTACTACTTCATGATGAGAAGCACCACTTCCCAGGAAATGTATAGTAATAGAAAATTATATTCTTGATTTTAAAAAATGAGATATTCTCCAAGGAAAAAAAATAATTGCTATAATTTGTAATTTAGTAATTAAATTCAATTTTTAAAAGATATAACTGCATTAATGAAAAATAAAAAAAATATTCAAAATTTCAACTTATCCTAAAGTGAAAATGAAATTCATTTTATTTTTTTTTTAATAATTTCATCCCAAGCAAGACAATAAAGTTACTAAGATGCAAGAGGTTATTGAGCATGAAAGAATATGAATATGAGAAAAACAAAACATAATTAAGGAGAGAGAACAGTAAAAGAAATTGAATTAAAAAGACAGTTAATGATTGAAATTGCATTTAAATTCTTAAAGAAATTTTATGAAAGTTTGCAACTTTTCAACTAGTACTCCCCCCCATCCTCATCAGTTGATGTGATAGACAAGTTTTTTAATAACAAAATTGATATGTCCCAGAAAGGGATATATTTGAACAAAGTAACTAAGTGGTATACTATAACCAAGTAGAAAACGGTAGCAGTAATCGACTGGTACGTGTCGTAGTGGCAGGTAAGAAGTGTAGATCAATGGCGTAGTCCAATGGGCATCGTTATAGACTTAGCTCTCAGACTAAGGCTCTTGACTCTCCTACACGTCCGTCGGTATTTATGACAGACACCAGCCAATCATATTCCAGGGAGTGGGGGAACACAGGTGTACGCATATTCCATTATATCAAAAAAAAATTTGTTTCGCCTTGGGATATTTATGCAAACTAAATACTTATCTCTGAAATTTCTCATTAATTCTATAAAGAATTATCAATTTTCTGTAATGCTTTTTTTACTTTTTAAATTTATTATGTATGTGCAGAAGTCCTCAGCATCCTCTTTTGTAAAAAGTAGTGAGAGAATACATAGTAAAAAATAGACTTATCCATTAAAAATGTAAAAAAGCTGCTGGAAACTTTTGCACACACACACGCCTAATATTTACTTGGCATATATAACAAAGTAAAATATTGTAGAATTTAAAAAATATCTCAATTTGTCTGCATTCAAAAGTAATTCAGAAAATTTTACTGTACTAATAAAAATACATCAAAAATACATCAAAATAATCATTATTTACACTAATTGCATTCAGACTATTGTCCTCATCATTGTTGTTGTTATCACATTTCGGCCATTGTGCTCTCTTTCATTGATTTTTCTGTTTGAATTTCTGGGTTGAGGAGTTATTATTATTTATACTATTTATATTCAGACTATTGTCCTCATCTTTTTTGCTGTTATCACATTTCAGTTATTATGCCCTCCAGCCTTCATCAGGTTTATATAAAAATTATAATTTTGATAAAAAATGGGTCTTATTAATTTCACATTAAAATATTTGAACAAATATAGTGCTTATAAAAAAATATAGATATGGGTGCATGGTCAAATGGTTAGAACATTTGCTTTCTGGTCATGAGACCTGGGTTCAAATCTCACTATAGTTGATTTGTCAGGGAGGTGACTTCTTGATAATATCTGTCTGGAAAGGCAATCTCAGCATGTGGCACCATTGAAAAATGCTTGGAACACATACAACTGGTTGGCCCAAACCATGTGAGTAAAATTGGGTATATGGAACCATTTGGAAACTGTTGATGGTTGTACTAGCATGAAGTCATAAGTCATCGTGAGCGAGGGTTTGAGCATGTTGACCTTGTTCAAAAGATTGATTACACCAGATTATGTGCTTTCTCACAGAAACTGTAACTAAGGTCCACTCAGCTTAGTTGCAGCAAACCATAGTTGGACTCAGTGAGTTGAGCAGGCATCTGTAATAGAGATTTGCTAGTCACCCTGGCAGATGGAGATGCTCAGAAATGAGTAGATACATTATATGAGAATTTAATTTTTCTTTTTAGAAAGCTGAATGATTCAAAATGTTATTACTTATGCTATAGATTTAATGTTAGATTCAAATAATACTTATTTTAGTATAAATCAGTCAGTGGTTTCAAAGCAAAACTTAGTTAAATTCAAAGAAATCAATAAGTAATACTAATAAATAAATTAGATTCTATAGGTCTGGATATGTTTAAAGCTAAAAGGTGTGATCAAAGTATTTTCCAGTTCCTCAGTAGACAAGGGGGTGCTGAAAAAATCTCTGCTAATTTCCCAAAATTTGACCAAATGACTACATATCTTATTTTTTAATTCCTTCTTGATTAAGCCCCAAATTTTTCAGCACCCCTTGTATGCATATAAGATAGTGATTTTTATTAAACTGAGCTTAGTATGACATAAGGGAAAATGTAGAAGTATAGTGGTATGGACATTGTTCTTGGCTAACCTTCCAAATTAGGGAAAACCTGCCTACCAAGAAAATCGGCATTCAAAATCTCGGCTTTTACCCAGGTTCAAACACAAACCTCTGGTTTTATTTTTTAAGCATGTCATTTTAAGACATAATTCATCATAGCTTTTCACAGCGTCTTTTTCTATTAATATCTGTAAATTATGTATTTTCATGAATATTCCTAGGAAAGATAGAGGAGTAGTTTCCTTGTTGTTTTCTCCATGGTTTTGAATTCAGAGTAGTCCTCCTAGATGAGTTGTCAACAGATAACAAATAACTTAGAAATGGGTTCATGCCTTTTCTAAAGGCATTAGTATTAAGTGAATGCATATGGCTTCGGGTTCCCTTTTCTGCACTGCTGTTAGAAGTGAATAACAACTTTAGCCATAAGACTGGCTTGTCAAGTAAAACATACACAAAAAGTTATGATAAAAATAAGAAACTTTTAATGATTGTTGTAAGGTTGTATATCATAGTGGTAGGGATACAGTAACCAAAAGCCTGAATTCTTCATCACTAAATTCTGAAGCATTATCTGATACTAAATCTTTGGCACTTTATTTTAAGTAAGAATTATGTACAGTATTTGAAACACAATGCAACTCTTTCTATCAATGACAAAGAAAACGACTTACATAAAAGAGATTACAGAAATATAAGAGAACATACATAAATTACAAGTGAGACTATAATTAAATTTCTAGAGAGACCATATAATTATTGAGAGTGACTATGAAGAAATTGAAAGACTATAAAGTAATTTTAAGAGACGATATCAAAATAACGAGTGACTACATAAAAGATAAGATTATAAGAGAATTTCAAGGAAGACTATAAAGAAATTACAGATATATCTCGGGTTACATTGTTTCGAGTTAAGTCGTTCTCAATTATATGTCGTTTGTCAAAAAAATATATGGAAAAAAAAAACAAGTTTAAATCATTTTATTAGACTTTACGTCTGTCCACCTCAAATATTGACTTCATAATATCACTAGAAAAGCATTAAAAGCACATAAAATCATGTTACTGTACAATAAATAAGAATAAAAGTATATAAAATCTTATTAAAATACATACATTTACAGTAAATTTAATCATCATAAATCCTAGAGAACGAAATATGAAAACATCTGTGACTCTGTGTTGTCGTCTTATTTAGTGGTCTGTATTTGTTATTTAGCCTTACAAAATCATTTTATTTTATAATATCTTAGAGCAAACTACATTCACAAATAAAGTCTGCAATGTATTGTAAAGATAGTCAAATTGTAAACATCTACATTTACAAGTATGCACATACATGCATTCGTAAATTTAGATTACTTTTTTCTGTACTATATTAAAAACTAAAATTTATTTGTTTGTAAGCTTAAAATAGATTCTTATTGACCATATATTATTAAAAATGCACTTATAAATAAAATACAGAACTAGGAATGGTTATTTGTGGTTTAGCCTAGTGACAAGTAAAACTGGAGACAAGTAAATTCAACTTAAGTTGCCTCTCCTGAAACAAGTTACTGACGTAAGATGAGGTGTACCTGTACTAGAGAGACTATGTGAAAGTGAGATTATAAGAGAATTACAAGAGAGATTTTAAAAATATTACAAAAGAGAACATACTAGAAAATTATAAGTGAGACTATAAAGAAATTAAGAGAGAGATAAGAAAAGAATAAAAAGATCTACACGTTCCCGTTTGTTCATCTCTCATTTTGTATACCCATCAGCTGTTCGTTAACTACCGCACACAAATTTAGTTTCATTTAAACAAAATAAATAACCTATTTTCACTTGACTGAAGTAAAAATTGAAATAAGTATTATAAAAATCTAAGTATGGCTTTTCAAAGAAAAAAAATAAGTGAGGACGTGTTTGCAGTTAAAATGCCCCAAAATATAGAATCAAGTTCAGCATTTGAGTAATTAAATAAATTAATCAAAGGCAATCAAATGAACAATGGAAAATCAATAAATAGTAACAAAACAATGCAAAAAATATTTAAATGAAGTAGTAATTAATAAATTGTATTATATCTAGATTTATATATATATATATATATATATATATATATATATATATATATAAAACATAGAATAGAAATCCAAGATTACCTCATTCAAATAGCTATTTGTGGGTTGAAATAGCTATTCAAATGAGATCCTGGATTTCTATTCTATGTAATATATGCTCTGTTATAATAAATGCATTGAGCTCTTTTTTTATATATTTTATATTATTAGGATTCACTTGTATTATATACCAATGGATTATTACCTATATCTATATATATATATATATATATATATATATATATATATATATATATATATATATAAAAGACAAAAAGACAAAAATATATCTTAGCTGATGCATTTTGCCTTCTGAAACTTAATCAAAACAAATATAAGGATATTATTTTATTTTATTTTTATAAAGTCCATCAGAGAACTAAACACATCAGCTAAGTTAAGTTTTCCTTTTGCCTTTATTCATATTGTCTTTTTCCAAATATATTTTCAGTTATCTGAAATTTTACATATATACACTACAGCCCAAAGGTTTGAAACTACCTCTAGAATTAGCATGGGATGAACTTGACAGAAGAGTGAAAGAAAAATGAAAAAGAGCTCTTAGAGTCATTAAAAAAAGAATGGAATCAATTATCAAACTTATACTTTGAGAAACTTCTAAAAATCTGTGCTGCAGTAATCAAGGTTAAAGGAGGATATTTTGACAAGAGCAAAATTTAATCATAAAATGTTTTTTTTTCTTTTTGGCATAATAAAATTTCTAATAAAAACAAAATCATGATCACTTTTTTTAACCATGTATAATAATTTTTTCTTATTTAAAATACAGAACAATTACTTTTGGGGCCAGTTTAAAAGAAATTATCAGGTGAACTTTTACTTTTGAACTGTATATATATATATATATATATATATATATATATATATATATAGCTTTTGGTGTTTGTTGCATTTTAAATCAAGCCACTGAAACCAGAAAGTTTTTTTTTTTTTTTGCTATGGCTTTTGTTAATTTGTGGAAGCAGAATACTGTTTATCCCTGATACTATGTGTACCCCATAATATCAGGGATAAACAGTACACTCCACAAATTAGCAAAAGCCATAGCAAAAAAATAAAAAACAATTTCTACTTTCAACAGATATCAACAGAATATATCAATATATATATATATATATATATATATATATATATATATATATATTATAAGATTATAATAAAACATTTTGAAATCGCTAGACAAAAGCTTTCATATTTTAATACTACCTACTAATAGGTAGTATTGAAACATGAAAGCTTTAGTCTAGCAGTTTCCAAATGTTTTTTATTATAATCTCTTATAATAATAATATATTGCTCTACTTTGTATTGAGCACTTTTTTCAAAGTAAATGCTATGAACAATGGATTTTTACTCCATCTGTTTTTTCTCTCATTTGGATATATATATATATAAAGTTTGCATTGCTAATAATTAAAAAAAAATATTTTTACTTCATCTTCAAGTAAAAACAAAAACTTGCATAAGAAAATAGATTGCTTTAAAAATAACAATAAGTAAATCAGTCAGTTTAATATATATAAGTATATCATTAAATTTTGCATATATGAATTAAATTGTGCAAAATACTTTCTTATGATCAAGACCAAATGTATTAAGCAGATACTGTATATTGAAAAACTAATTTCTCCAAAGACATATCTAGAAGTGTCAAACATTAGGTAAATATGAAAGAGAGAATAATTTTTCTTTAGTATAATAAGTATAGAAACAGCTCGTTTTAAAACTGGAAAAGAAAGATATTTGCATTGTTTCAATTATTTGAAAAAATCAGTTAAAATAATTTGAAAAGATGTGAATTATCCAATTTAGATAAATAAAATTTTAAAGAGAAAATTTTAAAAATTGAAAAACAGATCTATTCAAACAAAAAAAAAAAATTTTTAAATTTAACAGTGGGTTTAAGAATTAAAAAAATAATAGTAAATTTTTTTTTTAAATAAGTTCTATTTAATACATCAATTTTAGAGAGAAAAATTAAAAATATGAAAAATTTGAGCAAAAAAAAAACAATTTTCAAATGAGTTCACAATGGGCTTAAGAATTAAAAATAAAAAAAAATTAAAAAGAGAGTGAACTATTCACTTTGAGAGATCAAATTTTATCAAAGAAATGCATTAAATTAAAAGAATTTATACTAAAACAAAAATAAACACGTTTCAAATTACTTCACAGGACTTATAACTTAAAAAATAGGAGTAAAAAAAATAAAAAAATAGTGAATTATTCTCTTTGATAAATCAAATTTTATAGAAAAAATGCTTTAAATTAAAAGAATTTGTGTTAAAACAAAAAATAAACAAGTTTCAAACTACTTCACAGAGGACTTAAACTTAAAAAATAAGCATAAAAAATTTTTTAAAAATAAATAAAAACACCATCACCCCAAAAAACTAGCAAAAGAAGTTGTGTGCCATAGATGTGCTAACCTACCTCAAGTGGAGGAACTCAGACTGCCATGAAGAGAGTCTGTGATGAGAAAAGCCTCTCACACTACTACTAAAAAAACATGTACTTCCCACCTACACCTTTTTGGATGAACCCATTCCAGCAAATAGGTATCATTTGATACTTAAGTGACCTGTGGTATTTTCATAGAGCTGCAGCACCTGGATATGATAGCATGAGATTGCTCACAGCACACCCTCCTGCTGAAGGTCAGAGTTCAGTTTCTGAAGATGCTCCTCCTCCTCCGACCAGAAATAGCAAAAGTCAGAACTATATTCAGGCATCGAAAATAGAATCCTCCTCAATCGTAGCAAAACCAGTGTTAGTCAACAGCAGATGTTGCATATCATCCAGGCTTTTAAGATGAACAACTCTTTCTGTTTATCTCCTGTTTATGAAGAAAACGAAGAAGAACAAAGAGAAATGTGTAGATCTTTTCATTCTTTCTTTCTTATCTCTCTCATAATTTCTTTGTAGGCTCTTTCATGATTTTTATATGATATCTCTCCTAATATCTTTATAGTCTCACTTATAATTTTCTAGTATGTTCTCTTTTATAATATTTTTAAAATCTCTCCTGTAATTCATCTATAATCTCACTTTTACATCGTCTCTTTTGCAATTTCTTTATAGTCTTTCTTGAAATTCTCTTATAATCACACTTGTAATTTTTTATGTAGTCTTTCTAGTAATTTTGTTAACATCTTTCTTAAAATTACTTTATAGTCTCTCAATTAATTTCTTCATAATCACTCTCAATGTTTATATGGTCTCTCTAGAAATTTAATTATAGTCCCACTTGTAATGTATGTATGTTCTCTCTTATGATATTCTATAATCTCTTTTAATTCTCTTAGTCTCAGTTGCAATTTTTATATAGTCTCTATTCTAATTTTTTTATAGTCTCTCTTGTAATTTCTGCATTGTTTTTCTTTTCTTGCAATTTCTGTTGAAATATTCTTCATAATCTCATTTGTAAATCTTGTACTTTCTTAAATTTTCTTGCAATTTCTTTATAGTCTCTTGTAATTTTCTATAGTCTCTTGCTTGTAATTTTCTATATAGTCTCTGTCTTGTAATCCTCTTTAGTCCCTCTTGTAATTTTCTGTATATTCGCTCTTGTAATTTTCTATATTATCTCTCTTGTAATTTCTTTATAGTCTCTCTTATATAATATCTTTGTAGTCTATTAACATTTCTGTAAACACACTCCTGCCATTTATTTAGTCTCTTTCATAATTTTTTTTGAAGTCTTTCTTTTAATTTCTTTATTCATAATTGTGATTTTCATATAATCTCTCCTTTGATTTCCTTAGTCTTTCTTCTATGAAAATAAACTGATTGCCAAAACATGGAGTTAAACTAGACTATTATTTGTTATATGACAGTGTTTTTAACATTCGGAAGATAGTTTTGCCATTGTGCATTTTAGGTTTTGACAATTTTTTAACCTGAGAACTTATATATATATATATATATATATATATATATATATATATATATATATATAGTTGTATGCTATATTTATGGGATAAAGTACTCAATATCAGAGATAGAGCATTGAAGTCAACAGACTGTTTCATGCTAAATGCAATCATCAGGCCATATATATATATATATATATATATATATATATATATATATATATATATATGATTCATACTTTTCTCAACAATATTTGAACATCATGGAAGTGAATGTAATGAATTCAACTGGAACTCAAACTCAGCTCTCTGATTCCTCAGTCCAAACTGCTATCCATTACTCCACCATGCATCCAACTATGGGTAAATAGGAGAACAGGTCCTATAGCCTTGGTTGGCAACCAGTCTAAGAAAACAAAAACTCTAAATTCAAAACCTGAGGAACATTGTTTAGGGATTGCTTTGTGCATGAAAATCAGTCATAATTAATATATATTTATATATATATATATATATATATATATATATATATATATATATACACATACATACATTGTGTGTATAAGGTATATTTGGGTAGTAATTTCTAATTTATGCAGATTTAGTTGAATACCAATAAAAGTTCTTCAAGTTATTTTTTATTTAATTTTTTATGATTCAAATCATTTTTACTGATTTGCAGGAAGAATTTAAATATTAATTAAACCAATGTATTTTGAGCACTTTTGGCTTCCATTATCCAAAAATCTTTTAAGTTATGTGAATTTCTTAGATGAAGCATTATCATTATTGTTCATTTTTAACTAGTTTTTCTTTCATCTTTTTTCTCTTGCTTCTTTGCACATAGTAGTAGTGTTAAGTATTGTGAATTTCTTAGATGAAGCATTATCATTATTATTAATTTTTGCCTTATCTTTCATCTTATTTCTCTTGCTTCTTTACACCTAGTAGTAGTAGTAGTAGTAATAATCATCTATAATTGTCTGAATTTCTAAGATGAAAAAGATGTGAATTATCCAATTTAGATAAATAAAATTTTAAAGAGAAAATTTTAAAAATTGAAAAACAGATCTATTCAAACAAAAAAAAATTTTTAAATTTAACAGTGGGTTTAAGAATTAAAAAAATAATAGTAAATTTTTTTTTTAAATAAGTTCTATTTAATACATCAATTTAAGAGAGAAAAATTAAAAATATGAAAAATTTTAGCAAAAACAAAAAATATCCTGATTTGTTTTTCTTTCTTCTGGAATAACCGCAATTTATTTTCTAATTATATTTTTCATTTGTACCATCAAATTATTTGATGGATGTTGTATTTTTGTCAAAAAATAGAATAAATTGAATTAGTTTCAAAGTTATCTCTTAGCTATATTTGTTGATAGCATTCAATGTTTAGATACAATTTGTTTTCAAATCATGGCGACCATTTTGGTCCCTTATCTTGACTTTCTGTTCCCAGGTTAATATCTTCATTGGTCTGATTCCAAGTTGGAACTCCTACAGAAATATTTCTCAACTCCTGGAATTTTAAGTGGAAAATATAATGATACACACAGAATATATATAACCATTTATTTTCATTTATTATTTAGACATGAAGGAGGGGAAGGTTTAGAGAACCATAATTGCCTATATCCTGACAGGACACAGAACATAGAAAAAGAATATTTGGACATGATATAATGAAATGTTCAAAAATCAAACTGAGGGGGGCAGTGTTTTGTGATCCTCACTATCTCATAAACATTTGTTTTCTTTTCTACCTACATTTATATATGTTAGAAATTAAACTAAACACAACTATGTTACAATAAAATTTGTCACTTTTATATGAATACTACCTTATGAAAATTGAGATGTAGTAGAATAGGGGTATATAATAGATTAGGGAGGGGATCATAGAATTATGGGGGTGTATGAGACCCTTGCACCAGCCCTGGTCACGTGACTGAATGGTTAAAACATTAATGTTCCAACCATGAGACCTGGGCTCAAATATCACCATGGTTGATTTATCAAGGAGCTGACCTTGATAATAACAGCCTGGGTGGTGATCTCAACATGCAACACAAATGGGAAGTTCCTGCAAACTATACTACAGGTTGATCCAAGCCTTGTGAATGTAACTGGGTAGAAGGAACTGCTTGGAAGCCATCAGTGTCATGCTAGCATCAAGTTGTAACTGAGGGTTTGAGCATACAGGCCTTGGTCAATTTATGATCATGTCAGATTATGTTTTCTCCTCCCAGAAACTGTAACTAAACGCATCTCAGCATAGTTACACTATATTTGTAAATGATCTGCCAGCTATTATATTTTTCCAAGAAACAGAGAAAGGATTATCATGTTGATGAAAGAGATTATTCTGTGTTTGATGTTAGATAGCATTAGGAGTGTTAAGCTTAACTACATTCAGAAAGTTCATTTTTCACTATATTCCAACATTTGTTAAATCATTATGTATTTTAAAAATGTCATGATTGTTATATTTTTGTTTTTCATTCTAATCTTATTTTTTATTTTAACAAACGTAAAATGGCTGAAATGCAAAATAACGGTGCAATTTATGGAGAAAGTTCTGTAAAAGATTGTTTGTGTCAAAAGTGGTTTGCAAAGTTTTATGCAGGAGATTTCTTATGAATAATACTTAACTATCTTATAAAAGTTAAGATTGATAGAAATAGCAAAACATTACTTGAGCATAATCAATGTTGTATGATACAGCTCATAAGAGGGCAGATATTTTTAATAGATTTTTGTTTCTTGATTCTAGTATGGAAGAAGATAAGGAAAATTTCAGGTACTTCGTGCAAGATAAAGTCAATATACTCAAAATATCCAAATCAAGCACTGAAACTCATTTCTACCAGTTAGTTGTTAGTCACTTTGATGTGTGGCTTCCAAATAAATTTATATAAACAAAATCAAGACATAAGAATAATTGATGTTATATGCCACAGAAGATAGCCAACATATACAAAATATTCAAATAATGCAAAAAAAAAAAAATCACTTATATGAACTTGGTTAAGTTAGTCATTTTATTGTGTTGCTACTACTTCTTTTTATGTGCTGTGTTTTTTCAGGACGTAGATAATCATGGCTCTCCACTTCCACCTATACCTTGTAGCTCTCAATAAGTTTCATCATTCTGCCACCTCCTCCAGACCACGTTCTGTCATCCACTTGCTTAAGCCTGCCAGGTATGTCATGCATTGCTTGTGTGGCTACTACATAAGTTTATAAAAACAAAATCAAGGCATGAGAGTAATTGAGGTTATATACTGCAGAAGATAGCCAACATGCTCAAAATATTCAAATCATGCAAGGAAAATCATTTCTATTAACTTGTTTATGTTAATCACTTTGATGTGTGGCTTCCACATCTATATCTATAATTCTCAAAATGTGTGTGTGTCATCAGATGTTGTTTATGCGTTTTCACAGTTTTCATCTGATTTCAATTAATTTTTTTTTTTTTTTTGTTTGATAGATAATTCTTCCGTGCCAGCATCGAGTCCAAATTGACTGGAAAAAATGACAACCTTGAAGGTGAAAAATTAAAAAAACTGATTCTTTATACTTTGTGCAATTTAAAAAATTTAATGTCTGCAAAAAACATTTAAAGAGTTAAAATCTAATGCAAAAGATTATTAGAATTATAAAAAAAACTATATTATAAATAAAAATTATCATATATTATTATTATTATGACAGTCCATGGAAGAGATTCCTTCCTTATAAGATTGAGAATGCAAAAAAAGGCCCGTTTGAAGACCCCCCCCCTTCAAATTGTTAACTCTCCATTTGGGGATGTGCCACAATTGTTGTTACTAAGATTGATTTTCAGGTGGGCTGACTTTAAACTTAAACTACTCCAATTGAATGGTAAGAAATCCCAGTTAAAGACAGGTTATACTGCTAGTTTATAAAAATAAAATCAAAGCATGAAAATAATCAATGTTATATGCTGCAGAAGATAGGCAACATGCTCAAAGCATTCAAATCATCTAAGTGGTTATGTTAGTTACTTTCATGTATGGCTTCTGCATAAATTATTTTTGTGTGCAATTAGCAACATAAATGTAATGAAAATTGGGACTGGCAATGAAAATTAAGTAAAATTTTATTAATAAAGCTCCTGTATTATTTTCCATAGACACAGCATTGATTTTTAATATGTGCAATTGAATTAATCTCATGCTATTTAGATACAGCAAAAGGGTTCAAAAACACAATGAGACATAAGGTTAATTAACAGTCATTTAAAAATCTGTAGTAAGATTTGTATTTCATTATATTTATTGATATAATCTACACCAAAATTATGTCAAATTAATGACAGAATACGTTAGATATTTGTTGTATGAGTAAGTGTCATTGCTGATACTGTGGTTTGAAACTAGATCACCAATGAGTAACATGGGCAATTCCATTATTAAGTAGAGCACATGATCCTAAAGGAAGTGAATAAATATGAAGTAGTGGAAGGATCACTGTTCTCTCTTCTTGTCTATCCATTATTGCTATACATTCACTCTCTCTACTCTACTACTATACGGATTACGATTCTCTTCTGATCATTATACTATTTGGCGATTACTACCTGGACAAGTATTACCAGTGCAGATATTATTGGAAGGTGTTACTACTAGTACCAATGTCTACAAAGTCTCAAATATAACAAGCATTTTTGGAAGTGATAACAAGCTTTCTCTTGAGATAGCAAAAGTGACAAGCAAAGCCATCCAGCTTCACAAAAGTGGTGATGAGGATTCACAAGGAATCACAAAACTATTATACCTTAATCCATTGAGTGAAAAGCCCTAAAATGGAATGCTGATGACCATGAGAACCCCTTAGTCTCTGCTACACAGAGTATTCAATTGACATCAATTAAGACTGACAGAGGTAAATGGTGGCAAACATGGATAAACATCCCCACAATAAGACAGAGTGTCAAAAGGAATTTTTTCCATGACACCTCTTTTTTTAACTACCTACACACTGATTTTGCATAGTTTTTTTTATGTCAACCTTTATTTTGGCACCCTTGAGGATCTAACTCACTACTCTTTAATAATGGCCAACCAGACTCGTCTAGCTAACCATTATCTCATGCCAAGATGCCTATTTAGTTAGATTGCCTGATTTTATGACTTGTAAACAATTGTTAGGTTATTTAATGTTGAATTCTTTGTCTGAGGCACCTGGGGAAAACCAGAATCACTAATCTATAGTAATGGTCAACCAGATTAACTTCACTAACTGTTACCTGACATGTCAACCCTTGCTGGGTTACTTAAAGTTGAATTTTGTGTAAGGCAAAATGAAGATCAAACTTACTAAGTAGTAATGGTCAGCCAAATTAGCCTTACTAACCATTGCACATTCTGATTGTCAATCCTTGTTAGGTTATTTAATGTTGAATTTTGTATGAGGCACCCAATGAGGATTAAACTCACTACTTAGTGGTAATGGTCAACGAAACTAGCTACTTTAACCATTACATCAAACTGATTATTGATTGATTTTACAACATGTCAACTCTTGTTGGGTTACTAATGTCAAATTTTGTATGGGGCACCCAATGAGGATTGAACTCATTACTCAACAGTAATTACCCCACACTGAGGAACTTAGTGTGATAAAGATAACAATGATAAGGAAACTGGTCTGGTTTAAAACCATGTATAATTATTGCCTTGCTTTAGCTATTTGAATTTTCACATATTTTCAGTAGAATTTATTTCTCTTCCTAGGTATGTAAAAGAATCAATAGGTTTTATCGATTCACCTGAGACGGTTTCTATTGAGCTTTACTGGTTGCAGTTTATAAAGCCTGGGTGACCTTGAATCAAATGGATGTAATCTAGAAATCTGGTCTACGAGACAACCTCAAACTGAGTTTCTTTAGCACAACTGTAGAGTCAGTTTTAATGTATGATGCCACTGCTTAGATATTAATTAAAACCCTTGAGTCTAAGTTTGATGGAACTACACTTGGCTGCTGAGAGCTATACTTAACATCTCTTGGAGAAAACATCCAACTTAATCACAGCTCTATGGGCCCATCTCTGATATTTCTACAATCTTATACAAATGCAGAATGTGCTTTGCAGGACATTGCTGGCAAACAAACAAGAACTAGTGAGTGACCTATTGCTCAGGATACCTAGCCATAGCGCAAGATGGGTTGGTCGCTCAGCAACCACCTCGATTGACCAAGTACATAATGACACAGGATACCATCCTAATGATCTTCCGAACTTGATGTAGCACTGTGATGGTTGGTGTGATAGACTCATGAATATCTAAGTTATCTCAGCTAAATAAATAAATGGTTATGGGGATTACAATAATGGTGAGATTAACCATTTCCATACAGGAAACATTGGTCATTCATTGAATGAACAGTTAGTGTTACTGTCAGTTGAAATTTATAAAATCTTAAGAAAAAGGAGTTGATAGGTTCACTTATTGTCCTGTTCACACTCCTCCCTGTTCTTCTGAGCAGGAGTAGAGGTTTATCTCTTGTTTCCTGTCTAGAATTGGGTTACCAGTTCCTTCTAAATTCTTCTCATTCCCTTTAACTCCCAATAACGCCTTGCATCTTAGTAGCATTATTACCTTCCTTGAGGTGGATTAATTAAAAAAAAATTCCAGTTTTCCAGGAAATCAGACTTCTCAAGACCATTTACTGTTATTGCTCTTTCTAGTATTGATGGGAGTTTCCTTCAAAGCCTTTTATTTTTGGTTATTCTTGAAAGTCTGATGAAACATTTTGAAGGTCGGGTAGTAGATTTGAGAAACTTAAGGGAAAATTGGTAATGGTGAGATTAACCATTTCCATACATGAAACATTGGTCATTTATTGAATGAACAGTTTGTGTTACTGTCAGTAGAAATTTATAAAATCTTTTATTTCAAACAGTTTTTTCAGGATAAAAGGGGTTTTTCAAGTCCACTCACTCTTTCTAGTATTGATGGGAGTTTCTTTCCTACACTTTTGTTTTCGAGAGTATAAAAAGTCAGTATATTGATCATGCCACTATTTTCCATTCTAGTTACATCTGGTATCCATTTTAGCTGCTATTGGTAGTTTTCAAGTGATGTGGTTTTTATTATTTGGTAAAGTTCTTTGTTAATCTGTAACACCAACCCAATGAAGATCTAATAAAAGACTATCTTCCTTAACATAAAGGATAAAAGAGTCATTGACTTAAAGCCATTTTTAAGCATTGATCTCTGAAAAATAGGATATAACTGACAGTATTTACATTATTCGGACTATTGTCTTCATCTTTGTCACCATATTTATTACAATGGCCGTTGTACGCTCTGGCCTTCTTCAGGTGGTTGGAATGTCGAACTGAACCCTTTATTCCGCTCATTGGGGTAGATTGTTTTAGTTCCACGTGCCATGTTTAATGGATGCCTAACCAACACCTTTATCCACTGTGCCTTGAGGACACATAGCATGGTGGATCCAGTAACAAGACCCAAAGAGTGCGAGTTCAATACCCGGTTAAGGCAGTAGAGAACTTTCAGAGGGAAATTAACAGGAGATAACTGATAACTGACATGGCACATGAAACTAGAACAGTCTAATCCAGTGAGCGAAATAAAGGGTTCAGTTCAACATTTCAACCACCTAAAGAAGGTCAGAGTGTACAACAGCCGAAATGTTGTAATAAATATGGTGACAAACATGAGGACAATAGTCCAAATAATGTAAATAGTGTACATAATACCTCATCTCAGGAATATAGACAGATAACTGACAGCTTAGACATTTCATAATGAGTTGGATAGCAGCAAAGACATTCAGGCAAAATACCAAAATAATTTTATCATCCTGTTATAATTCTGTTTGTCCCTCCCTTCATTAGTTTGCCAGACCATTATGTCCTGCCAGTACAACATAAATAACGGACTATTCCATTTTGATTGCATGGAAAGAAGGGAAGAGACACTACTTGAATTCTGTGAGAAAGTGGATGAGAGAAAGAAAGGGAGATAGAGGTGTTTAATGGTTGTTCCAGTGAAATGGAAAAAGTTGTCAATTTCAAATCTTTTCATTTGTACCCACTTCTTAAAATGATGACCAGAATTCTTATTTATGACTGTTATTGCAATGTTTTGTTAAAGTTGTTAATCTCAAATATTTAATGATGTGATAAGGGAATTTCTACAGATATTTTGTCACAGAACTTGCCATGCGCTTACTCAATCTTTATCTTAAGAATTAAGATTATCAGAAAATTCAAATAAGAAAACTGAAATTTTCACATCTTAAAGCTAGTTATTATTAGAAATCGCAGTTATTTGAAAAAGGTTGAACATATCTGCTGTAATGTGAATAATTTGCAGAATAATTCTCAACAAGGTTTTAGCTCCATTTCTAGAGATTCAGAAGAAGCTAGAATCATTGCCTAAATTTGGCGCCAAGCCATATTGTTTCATGGTTGTTTCTAAGTTAATTTACCATTTTATAGATCTGTGGCATCCACAATGCCAAAATTGGTCTTCTTGGCACTATACTTGCTTTTTATAATTTGATCAGTTCTTTTGCATCTTGTTTTCCGTATGGTACTAATGCATCAATTACTAACAATTATTTATAACTTATTTTGAAAGTACTAAACTGACCGTTGACGATGGTTATTTTTTCTCATATTTGCACCAGGAAAATGCTATTTATACATTACATATATGTAGTAACATCATCCAAGTCCATTGTCTAATGATAGAAATATGCATTTATTTTACACAGTATTTATTTTTCTTCATATGTTAATTCATTGGCGAATATTAATCACTTGTTAAACATTATATGGTGAAAATTTCAGATTAAAATTCCGCCAATAACTTCATGTGTGATTCCAAACTTATTGATCCACTTTCATATAGTGACAAAAATACATTAAAAGAATTATCTTGAAATTGTCTGTAAATGAATGTATGTCAATATATATATATATATATATATATATATATATATATATATATATTCAGTCAGTTATGTGCCATGATATATATATATATATATATATATATTCAGTCAGTTATGTGCCATACGCTTAGGTGATCATATATCTTTCAATACATGTCTTACGAGGCAGATTGTTCTCCTGCAGTAGGTTGCCATTTATTTTTGCAGTAGACCAGTTGCCATCCAAGGCTCTAGAATCTGGTCTGTCCTGCTATTTACCCATAGCTGGTGGAGGGGAAGAAGAGGATTCATATCTTTCCTAAGGGTATTAGCACATAAGTGAATGTAATGGATTCGAATGGAATTCAAACTCAGCTTTCTGATTCCTCCATCTGAGCTGCTATCCATTACTCCACTGTATTTTACTTAAGTTTAATATCAATTTTTTGTTGTTGTTTTCCCCAACTTGGAAACTTCTTCAAGAGGTTCTGTTTTTTAAATGATATTTCCAATTTTTTCAATTTATTCCACGTTTTTTTTCAATCCATTTTCTACATGTGTGCATTCATGAATTTAATGTTCTTTTTCATGTGCACATTCCTGAATTTTTGCTTTTGTTTAATCTTCATTTTTTCAGTTGTAAATTCTTCAAAATTATTTTTTATGGTTTATATTGAAGCTGTTAATTATATTTTATTTGATTTATTATGTTATCTTCTTATTAATGTACAAAAATAAATATATGTAAGTTTTGTTAAAAACAACTAACAAGGTGCTGTGGCTAAGTTTTATATATAATTTTTATGTGTTCTTATATTTATTTTTCAGGACATACATTTTATAAAAATTGCCCAAATGTTTTATATATCCAAGCACTTTTGAGTATACTTTTAGCCATTATCAAGGATGATTTTTATTTTACTTTTAACTGAATATATGGATTGTTTTATGTATGTATCTAGAGGTATAGAAATGTTTTATATTTCAAATATGGTCAGCACATTGCATATATATATATATATATATAAAGCTCAAACACTAATATTCCATGTTTATAATTTATTACATTGCAATCGTAATCACAATCCAAATCATCAGACCTACAAATTCCTTGTTTGAGCTTTTTATATTATATTCTTGCTCTGTCCTGGACATTGAGCTCTATCTGGCTTCTATCCTTTTGGAATACATACATACATATATATATATATATATATATATATATATATATATATATATATATATATATATTGATATTTATATATATATATATATATATATATATACGAACTACAGAAAAAAAAAATTTGTGTGTTCCCCTGCATTTTTTTAAAAAACATATCAACCACAATTTCAACTGAAAAATGCTGTATTTATTAAAATTGAAAATAAATTAGTTAAACAAAAAGTTCTTGAAAGTGCAATTATCAACTCTTTTCAAAATATTAACTTACACACTAGATTTTTTCAAATATCTTCTTTGTCAAGCTAACATACTTATGCATGACCATAATTTTTTTAAGTAAAAGAAGACAGCTCAAGACCATTAAAAATTCAAAATAAAAAAATAAAATAAAAATATATAAATAATAATTATTTATAGTAAAATATCTTTATTAATATTACCTCACTTGCATTTAACAGGACAAAAATTATATCACTTACCAATCTCTACACATATAATTCCATCAACAAAACATAACTGTAGTTCAGTGAAGTCTTCTAGATCACAAAATGTGTTACACTGAATTTGTTCCACTTCGTTATTCATTTTGCTATTTCCTCAACAAAGACAATGACAATGGTAACAACAGTGATAATAATAATAATAATAATAATAATGTAAACAAATTTGGATTCAGATCAATGAAATGCCCCTCTCCAAAAAAAAACAAAAAAACAACTGCATTGCACTTGAAAATGAGTTTATGAAAATAATTAATAACTTTGAAGTAAGAAAAATCAACAATAATATCCAAAAAAAGGATCTTGGAAAAGATCTAAAAGTGATAAACAAGTTAAAAACAATTATAA
This sequence comes from Acanthosepion pharaonis, assembly GCA_903632075.3. Lineage (NCBI taxonomy): Eukaryota > Metazoa > Mollusca > Cephalopoda > Sepiida > Sepiidae > Acanthosepion > Acanthosepion pharaonis. The sequence goes on from CAHIKZ030000791.1 coordinate 1,467,374, forward strand.
AAGCTGGTAAATCCAGGAAAACCAAAAACAATACAAAACAAAATGTAATGTCACTCAATCCGCCCTATAACAATATAATAAAAACTATAATAGGCAAAATATTCTTCAAACTAATTGACAAACACTTTCATGAAAATATCAAATTATCAATAAAAATAAAATCAAAATTAGAGCTGCATGTATAACATTGAAAAAATAATAACTAATACTCAACAAAACTAATAATAATTACAATGATTGCAATAAGATTCAGTAAAATAATACCACCAAAAATAATTCTAGAAACATTACCCACTTCACAACAAATGTTTAACCAATAATATAATATACAAAGCTGCCATAATTAATAACATTAATACAGATGAAAAATTTATATAGTTACTACAGAAAAAACCCAAACAAAAATATTACAACCACAAAATGTCCTTTACGAGAAAAAAATACAAAAGCACAATCCTATCAAAATACATATTAATTGAAAAAAGAAAACAATATGGCCCATCAAAATCAAATTGGAAATTATAAAAAAGCAGCCCTATATACTATTAATCGTAAAAACTATAAATTGGGATTAGAGGAAAACTTAATAATAATTAATTTTAGAAACCAAAATAGACTCTTAAACAAGAAAACTGAAATAATGAGTAAGGGTAGGCATATAAATAAACTTTGCTATCTAAGCACTAATTTTAAAAAAAATTTAAAGATAAACTAAAAAATAAAATTAAAATAAAGAAATAAAAATGAGCATAGAATAAAATAAACAAATAAATATTATAAATATATGGATGTATATATGTATGCATATAAATCATATATATATATATATATATATATATATATATATATATAAACAAAGGACAACAAATTTAACCTTTCACAATTAACACCTTAATATATAAGACAACACAAAGGCAAAAAACAGAAAACTATGAGTTACTAAACAAAAATGAAGCAATAGATAAAAGATAACATATAAACAAATATTTAACTTACTACGTAAACATTAATTAAATATGTGTGTGTTTATATAACATTTGTGTGTGCGTGTATATATATATATATATATTATAAATAATATTAAAATAAGACAAAATAGAAGCTAAAACTAATTTTACAAAGTTCTATTTCATCTTCAAAAACATTTACTGGGAAAACTAAAATGAGTTACAGAATAAACAAAAATGAAGTATCAGTTAATAGATAAAATGATGAAACCTGATATAAACGTCATCTTTTAAAATTAAAATATTTAACAATTTTATTTTCCTTTTAATTTTTATTTTACTATATTCTTTTTTAAGAACAGTTAAAATGTATTAAATCCATTATATTAATTATTTTAAATATGTGTGATTGTTTATATAATATTTTGTGTGTGCTTATATATTTATATATATATATATATATATATATATATAAACACATGTATATTTACATATATATATGTGTGTATATATGTATGTGAATATAAGATTATGCATACACATTCAAACAACAATAAATAAAATTTAATTATCAACATAACCTCCTATAATTAATAAACTCAAAAAGGAGTGAGCATAAAAATACAAGAAACACGACATAAAATAGAAATAACCACATGTATGCAGATACACACACACAATGAAAGAAGAAAAAAAAGCAACTTTGCAACAATGAAAATGTATGTAAATTATTTTTTAACTCAATATAAAAGTGACAGGAAACAAGAAAATAAAGTGTTAATTGCTGGTATCTCCTGACGAGTGTACTGAGTGATTAGTGGAGCGTCCATCTACAAAACTCTAGAGTTGGAATGCTGAAAATAACATCAATTAGCTAAGTAACAAAATTTATATTTGTAATATGTATGTATGTATATATATATATATATATATATATATATATATATATATATAAAATATAATTTTTATATATATATATATATATATAAAATATAATTTTTTATATATATATAAAATATTTTATATAATTATATTTTATATATATATATATAATTATATTTTTATATATATATATATATATATATATATATTCAAGCAGGTTTGGTTAAATAATTTAGATGTATTATGTTTATTTATTTTAGTTTTAATCCTTTCGAGTCCATGAATTAATTTCTTGGTGGCTGTAAAAAATTGATTAATAAAAATTTCAGAATTTTCTTTCAAATAATACATCTAGATTATTGAACTAAACATGACTGAATGAAAATATGCTGCCTAAACATAAACATATATATATATATATATATATATATATATATATATATATATATATATATATATATATATACACAACACACGCACAAACACACACTGAAATAAACAAATACTAAAATAGTGGTTTTAAAACCATATGCATTAAAAAGTGCCCAATTTCAAGTAAGAAAAATCAAACCTGTAGTGCAATTTAATATCTTAAAAAGATTAAAACACTGAAGGGAGCGCTACATTCAGCATTTTAATTTTTTATATATATATATATATATATATATATATATGCATGTTTCATTAAAAACGACAGACAAGGTACTACGGTTGAGCTTTTTATTTAATTTTTCTTGTGTTCTGACAAGAGCTTTCCTTTCTGGACAAAGGGTTTATAAGAACTGTCCGAATGTCCAGAAAAGAAAGCTCTTGTCAGAACACAAGAAAAAATTAAATAAAAGCTCAACCGTAGTACCTTGTCTGTCGTTTTTAATGAAACATGCATAAAGGAAGAATTGCTGCCTAAATATACAACTATATATATATATATATATATAAAATTTGATTTTATACTGTTCTTACTGTCATTAGATGTGGCTCATTCTCATTTATACCCGTTTTTCCACCCTTTCTTCTGAATATTAGTGATCATGCACCCCACAATTTCCTGAACATTCTAGCTCTTAATAAAGTCTGTTTTTTTGCTATCTCTCCTAAATCTTGCTTTGCCATCAATTAATACAAGCATACTAGTTAGGTTATGCATTGTATTCTCCTATCACTCTTGCTTTCAATCTGTCCTGTGAGTGTCAAATTTTCCAAGCCCTCTTGCTATATTATGTGCCCTAAAAATTTAAACTATCTTTTCTTGATGTTCAGTGTAAGTTTCCTTTTGTATTTCCATTTTCTCTAAAATAGGCAAAATTTTGAAGCATGGTTTTCAAAATTATTTCCTAATAAACTGTTGAGTGCATATCTATTCTCCCTCATTTCACTCTAAAACCCCTAAGTAAAATCAAGTGTAAGCAATTTCCTTCAAACATGACATAATTAGGAAACATGATTGTAATAATTTCTTTTGAGTATAGGAAAGAATGGAAAAAGAGTTACAATTGTTGATTCTGCAGTCTCCAGTTAAATACACTCAATCTTTGAAGGCCTCAGAGGTTTGTTAGAGAATATTAATAAACAATCAGCATGAAGAACAAAGAACTCACCAGAAAGGTCAAAGACAAAGTTGTGGAGAAGTATAAAGCAAGGTTAGGTTATTAAAAAATATCCCATGTTTTGAACACCTCACAGAACATTATTAAATCCATCATCCAAAAATAGAAAGAGTATGCACAAACCTACCAATAAAAGGCTATCTCCCTAAACTGACAGGATGGGCAAGGAGAGCTTCAGTCAGAGAAGCAGTCAAGAGGCATGTAGTAACTCTGGAAAAGCTGCAAAAATCCACAGCTCAGGTGTGTGAATCTGTCCAATCTACCTGAACTTTATTTTGAAGCATGAAACAGATTGTCACTGCTTATTGTTGACCTCAGTATCCACTTTTATATTTACATGCACACTATCCCTGATATTGTGCACTTTTACCCATAAATATAGCATACCTTAAAACTATATTATTATCACACACACACACACACACATATATATATATATATATATATATGAAGAACAGTACTGGAGAAAAATGTATGACAAAGTGGAAAAAGTTTTCCTGTGATGCATTTCAGCTTTTAGGATTTCATAATCCAATGAAATCTTAAAGGATGAAACGCATCTCAGAAAAACTTTTTCCACTTTTGTCATCTCTCTCTCTCTCTCTCTCTCTCTCTCTATATATATATATATATATATATATATATATATATATATATATATATATATATATATATTCAGGTACGTTGAGAGTGAATAGAGTACACCTCCAGTGTTCATAACATTTGATTTAAAAGTGGGCTCAATACATAGTAGAACAATATTATGCAATTTAGGCTATTACAACAAAAAGATGTAAGAATCACTACGCAATTGCAGTTGTGTTTCAATGCATAACAATGCTTTTGAAACCATATTAATCGTTCACTTGAAGTAATTTACAGTTGCCTGAGGAGACGCATCTTTATGCAATGAAACATGACTGCAATTGTGTAGCAATTCTTACATGCTTATGTTGTAATATCCTAAAATAAATAATATATATAAAGTGATGGATTTATATTTATTAATAACACAGATTTTATTACTTAAACATTATTTTAGTGGATATCCATATCTGAATAGCCACTTCATTTTTTTATCAAACAGTATAATTTTTATTTTTTTCTACCAGCTAGAATATTTGAGAAACGTTATTAAAGAAGAATATGGGCTCTTCAGCAGGATTTGAACCTGCAACCCTTTGATTGTGTAAACCATCATTATATTTGACATGCTTTAGACCATCTCGACCACAAAGTCTGTCAGTGTTACGCAATAATAGTATCTTATCTTTGTTTATATTAAAATAGAAATTCTGAACAGCTATGAATATTTTGAGAGTCTGAGAAAGATTTGTATTTATAAGCCACTATTCAACTTTGCCTGACATCAACACACTTTATGGCCAAGATGGTCTGAAGCATATATCTAATGACTGTTTTACTTGCCTAACATGGGGGAGGCTGGTTCAAATTCTTTTGGAGAGTGCATATCTTTCTTGAATAAAAATTCTCAAATATTTCAACCAGTAGATGAAAGTAAATATATTATTTAATAAATAAACAGAGTATCTACTCAAATATGGGTTTCCACTAAAAATAATGTTAATAATATATATATATATATATATATATATATATATATATATATATATATATATATATATATATATATATATATATATAAAGAGAGGTATATCAATATGTCTTTTGCTTAATGATGAAGAAAGTAATTATTTTACACAACAATATTTATTTTTTAACTTATTCTCTCTCCTTTTCAATGCCCTTAAGGTAACACTTGTCCATTAATTAAAGCATATGTAAATATAAAAGTAGGTACTGAAGTTAACACCAAGTGGCAACAGTCTGTTTTATCCTTGAATGCAATCTTCAGGACATTTATACACACACACACACACACACACACACATATATATATATATAAATAAATATATATTATTGCTTAATTATATATATATATATATATATATATACATATATATATATTCAACATTTATTGTTAAATATTACAGACAATGAAGTGTTGTATAATGGCTTTAATTTCAGAGAAGATAAAGGCAAAAACTGTCCAACATTTGGATATTTCTTTATTATATTGGTCGTCGATCTGATCCTTCAACTCATATGAGCCATCATCAGTGTGGTTATATGGACATTACAACAGAGATGTTCACCGTCAAAGATGATATCCTGTTTTGTTTACATAGAAGTTTGCTATGCAATGATAAAAGTCATGGAATATAATATATACATACATACACACACACACACACACATATATATATATATATATATATATACATACACACACATATATAGTTCCACACAGATTTTTCCCAATAATTGCCACTTTACACTTACAGACTCATGTGTGGATGCTTCCTTGGACACTATAACTTAACCTTTCAAGTCAAGAGTTAATCAATATCTATTCTCTTATAAGGTGGATATACAGAAGGTGCTTATCTTTGGTGGAGTTGAGTCACATGTGTCACATGACAGACCACTTTGTGATGTCACTCGATACAGTGATGAGATTTGACCAGAGCAGCAGTCAAATTCAGTTTGTTTTACAGCAGTGAAACGAAAAATTTGTATTCTTTAGCCTGACCCCCCCCCTCCAAAACCCAATGGCCGGGGTAAAGGCTAAAACTACCTCCTCAGGAATTTGCAAGCCCATGGTGCTATTTCCCTTTTGGAATATATTTTTTCCAGATATAGAAAGAAACTATGGCTCATAGCCCTCAATTTGGGAAAACCCAAGTTTCACTATTTCCCATTCATGGAATATGTCTTCACCTGAGACATAAATGAATCCAGCCCATTTGCATCTGGAGATCTAAACATGGCTTCTCCAGACACAGGAGTATCTCCATATTATATGTAAGACCCTTTCATTTTGTTTCTCCTTACACTCTGCTTTACCATGTAGAGATATATGTGATATATTATTCTCTTCATGGGGCATGTTTATATATGTATATATAGTTTTGTGTATGTATTAGTGATAAAAAAAAGTCTCTCTGAGAACAAAGCATATTTGCAATTCCATTTTCTTTCAGCTATTCTGTTATGTCTGTGAACTACTGTGTTATTATATCTATTATATAATAATGCTCATAATGGGGGAAATGCAAATGGGAGAATAAATCTTTCTTCCATAGCTCTCCCCCATTATACTCCTTATCTTCACTTCTTACCACTTCCTGTTTCATTCATATCACACTGCTCATTCATCACAATCATTTTAACAGTAACCCTCTACTTTAAGTGTCTCTCCAGCCTTGTATTGGGTGAACTTTAGTATAAAATATGTAAAATCAAAGTAAAAAACTCTTCATTTTCACTTGTAAAATCTCTTAACACTCGCATTCATTACAGCCTTTATTATTCCTGTTAACACTGCATCACTTTCTTTGATCATTTCTGACATCATCTTTAAAGCTAATACTTCTGGTTCCACAGCCTGTTGGCTGGTTCTCAGCATCCACCCTCAGAATTCCATTTGTAAAATACTTTCTGAATCTATTAGTAGGTTTTACTTCTTCAGAGCAACTCAGTGTGTAAAAAAGTTTTAGTTTCATAACCTTCAGAGGTTGTTCATCATATATAAAATCAGTCAGCTGTTGGCCATATATAATATCAGCAAAAAATTTTAAATATATCAAATTGAATAAATAAATATTTTCTTGAATTCATGTCTTAATATAGTTTTTACAAATATCATTTTTTAAATAAATTTACATGATAGTGATTCATGGTATTTTCTAATATTGTTAGCATATTCCTTGTGTATTTAAAATTTTGATTGGGAGATATTTCAAAATTACCTTATTCCCTGTGCAGTTTAAATTTAATTTGGGAGATATTTCATAATTACCATATTCCCTGCATAGTTTAGATTTTGATATGGAAATATTTCAAAATTACCTTATTCCCTTATTTTCTTTGCAGTTCAGATTTCAATGGGTAGATATTTAAAAATTACCTTATTTTCTGTTCAGTTTAGATTTTATTTGTAAGATATTTCAAAATTACCTTATTTCCTCTGGAGTTTATATTTTGATTTGTAGACATTGAGCACCACTTCATTATGGTGTAATTGTTGGTAAGCTGGCCTTGAAGTGGATTACTATGCTCAAAAGTTAACAATTTGTAAAAAGTGGTTTTCTGGGTTAGAATTAAAGATAAAGAAAACATTATTAGGAATGAAATTTATACCTTCTGAATTTATCTGCTAATGAAGCAAGAACTTCACTTCTGCAGGTGAGCAATATTAGATAAACACCTGGTTGACGCATTGGATTGTAACAAGTCTTCCTGTCTGCAGCATCAATCTTTAGATGTAGACAGAAGCTAAAATAATTACACAAGCTACACTCAGGACATATAATCCTGAAGGTAAGGTAGCAAGAAAGTGATAAAGCAAGAATTGCTGCTCAGCTTAGCTTATGGAGTTATAGGTAGCATAGTGGTTAGTGGTATAGAAAGTGGGATTGGCATGTTGAATTCAAACTCCAGCCAAGGTAGTAGCATTCACTTTCACACAAATATCCTTGGTAGGTTATGAATTCATCTCTTCTTACCTATGTTGCTAATAGCAGGGCAGATCTAGCTTGACAGATGTGTGTGTGTGTGTGTGTGTATATGTATATGTATAAATGTGTATATATATATGTGTGTGTGTATATATATGTGTGTGTGTGTGTGTATATCTATCTATATATATATATATATATATGTGCATGTATGTACTTGTGTGTGTGTGTGTATATGGGTGTATAACAGAGTGGTTAGAATGTTCACTTTCTGACCATGAGACCTGATTTTGGATCTCACCATGGTCGATTTATCAGTAAGTACACTTTCTGTTGTTATTGAAATGGATCGAGATTGATCCCAGCATGCGGCACCTTTGGAAAGTGCCTGAAACTCAAGCCTTGTGAGTGAAATTGAGTAAACAGAACTCATGAGGGCCATCAACAGCTGTGCTAGCCACAAGTTAACATGGCAGAGAGCTTGAGCATGCTGGCTCTCTCCCAGAAACTGTAACTAAGGTCTGCTCAGCATAGTTGCAGTATAAACCATAGGTGGGCTCTGTGGGTGTTGAGCAAACACAAATGTGCCTGAGCAAGCATTTACAATAGGGATTGGCTAGCTGCCCTATTAGACAGATATCCTCAAATACGAGTGGCCAGCTATTATATATATATATATATATGTATATGTATGTATGTGTGTGTGTGTGTAGACATATATGTATATATATATATGTGTGTGTGTGTGTATATATATATATATATATACATATATATACGTATATGTATGTATATATGTATTTATATATATCAATGATTTGCTAAATAAACAGCATAATTCATGGGTTATAATTTATGGTATATGTTTGTTTAATAAGTCAAATGTATCATCTTGAGAGGGCCATTTGAAAAATTATTTGCTTACTGCCTGAAGATTGCATATAAACACATGAAATTAGTACTAGTGATTGGTCGATGTACTTCCTGTTGTATTTATTAGCACAGAAAGTGCCAAGTTCAAATAGGAACTCTGTATGGACATTATCCCTAATTTAACAAAATAAAAATTTATTAAATAGCATACACATAAATCATAACATTTCTTTACAATCGTCATAACAACAAGCAAACCTCCATGCAGAATAGTCTCCCTGTCTAGACATCCAACCAAATATAAAAAACAGACCAAATGTTATCTAGACAGCAGTCATGTCAGTAGTTGTGAACTAGCTGGTCAGAGATTGAAAACTCACTGTTAAATGAATCAAACAACAGCTGCTCAATGAATCTAACACATGCTGCTCAATGAACAAAGTTTCAACTGAGGTAGTAAGTTATTTATAAACTCTATGTAGGGAAAAAGCTTTAAATTTTTTTATTTCTTTCCTTGCAAACAATGTGTTTAAATAATTGATATGGCAGCCCAGTTCCACAATGAAATAAAAAATTCACAAATCCAAACTCAAAGATCCAAGGGCAGAAACAAGTGTCGAAAACACAAATCACATGTCCAATGTCACAAATCCCAATACATGTAAACGGAAGAAATTCAACATGCAAGCTGATGAATGAGGCAGAAAAATAAAACAACTTCCCAATTTGAGAACACCAACTGCTTTTATCAACAGAATAATTTTTTCATTGGTCTACAGGTGGTAGAGGACACACTATTAACATATCCAAGATGCATTTTTGGTTATTTTGTCTTTGGCATATTGTACAGAACACACATACCCTTTTTCTCAGTAAGTGACTCTCTTTCACCACAGTCTGTATGAAACAAACACAATTTTCTACATTACAACCACAAAAAGGATTTCTTTTTCCTTTCCTAGTAATTTCTCTTAAATTACTATATAAAATGTAAAAATGTATTATTAACCTTGTTTATAATTATTTTTAAATTGTCAAATGGTGACCCTGAAAAAAGTTGGATTAACTATTTGTTATTTCTTGATGGTGTTTCAGTACTCAAATTATTTTATCATAGTTTAGGTTGACAAAATATTTCCTCAACTTCAATCCATAAAAAGCCACTTGTTATGCAAACCACAGCAGCACTTAGTGTGGTGAGGGTGTGACTCTATTCTCTACAGAGGAGTGTACAGAGTTAGTTAATCTACAACAATAAGATTACTTTAGTTTGGTAGAATTTAATCACCACAGAGAACCTTTTCTGTGTTCCATCAGCATGGTTAATACTAAACTCCAGGAGAGCAACGCTCTACACCTTCTTGGCCTCATGTTTTCCACTGACCTGAAGAGGAGCAACTATATTGAATCAATTGTCAACTATGTCTACTGCAAGGAAAATTGATTCACTGTGTTGTGCTAGATAATTTTTCTTGCCAATCTCCATCTTGCATATTTATAAATCTACCACCATTCATCCATACATTACAAAACCCATCTTTTTTTGAAAAAAAAATCCTGACATTTATAAATCTACCATTCATCCATGCATTGAATACTGATGCCATATCATTACTATATATCTCAAACCCAAAATCTTTGTAAAAGTATTTTCCAACACAAAATAAAATCCCCTTTTTGCACATTTATAAATCTACCATTCATCCATGCATTGAATACTGTTGCCATATCTGGTCTGGTGTTCTTACTATATATCTCAAGATTTTTAGCCAAAATTCAAAGAAGGCTCTGTAATGTATATCAGAAGTATGCAAAAGTTTCCAGCACAAAACACAAAATAAAATCCATGCATTGAATACTTTTGCCATATCATTTATATATCTCAAATTCTTGACCAAAATTCAAAGAAGGCTCTGTAATGTATTGAAATGCAAAAGTTTCCAGCCAAAATGAAATCTCTTCTTGCACATTTATTCTACTATTCATCCATGCATGAATATCCATATCAGGTCTGGTGTTCTTACTATTTTCAAGATTCTTGACCAAAATTCAAAGAAGGCTCTGTAATGTATATCAGAAGTATGCAAAAGTTTCCAGCACAAAATAAAATCCCTCTTCTTGCATATTTATAAATCTACTATTCATCCATGCATTGAATACTGCTGCCATATCAGGTCTGGTGTTCTTACTATATATCTCAAGATTCTTGAAAAAATCCAGTGTAAGGTCTGTAATTTAATTGATTCTGACCAGGCATCTTGACTTCAGTCACTTTCTCACTGATGTAATATGGCTTTCCTTTGTCTTTTCTACAAATATTTTCCTTGCAACTGCTCTGAGAAGCTTTGTTCTCTAGTAACCCAACTACATGAATTTAAACATGCTACTAGATAGGTGACTAGATTCCACTGTTGTACTGTTGAATTAGCTAGATGCAACTGCCATTTCTACTCTAGCAGTTTCTTTTCTTGCACTTCCCACCTATGGTTCTCCCTTCTGATTTCTTGCTTCCCTGATAACTACAATCTTCAAAAATTTAAATGTAATATCAATCACCATTTTCTGCTTTCTTGAACCTCATTCCTTTTTTGTCCTTTCCTCAATCCTCCCCATTCTCAGTCATCTCATTCTCTTTCGCTCCCTGTAAACTCCTTGTGTTCTAGTCGAATTATCACCTTGCTTGTGGTGTTTTTAATATTTGCTAAGTCAATTTCAATTCTTTTGTAATTAATAGTAAGAATGCTATGTACGAAGGCATGTGTGTAATGAGGAACTTTTAAGGAAAATGAAAACAAAAGGAGCACTTATCTTTATAATTAGAAAGAAACATTTCTGAGATACATAATGAGAAAAGAAGGCATGGATAATTTGACACTCACAGGATAGATTGAAGATGAGCAGGAAACAGTAGGTGACCTACCTAAGAAACTTGGATGGTAGAACAGGGATTGGGAAGGACAGCAAAAAAAGCAAACATTGTTAAGAACTACAAAGGATAGGAAATTGTGGAGAGCTATGATCATCATGGCCTAAAGTGATACAGCACATACAAGAAGTACTTTCCTCAAAGGTAAAAAAAATGGATGAAGTTATCTCATTGTAAATTGATCACAAATCAGTAATAATATGGTGAGAAAACTTAACAAGCAACCTATATACATTCTTAGAATAGACACCTCAAACTTGAGTGTTCCAAGAAGGTTTACTTGATTATAATCCATTATTAAATGAACAGTTTTTCAAAGAGGAACTAATGGAAATAAGGAGTAGTCAAAAACCCAAGCAAGGCAATAAAGCCACTAAAACACGAGGAGTTACTAAGTGTTAGAGAGTATGTAAAAAAAAAGAAGAAAAATGCTATTAAAGAGAGAGACTAATAAAAGAACAACAATTAAGAAGACAGAATTTAATAATTGGCATTGTAGTTAATTTTTGACAATCAAAGTCGGCTGGGAACTAAGAAACCAGAAGAGAGTTCCAAAAGCAAGAAGTGCAATAGAAGAAACTGTTAGCAAAGAAGTTATCATTATATCTAGCCATTTCATATTGATATAAGAATACAAATTAAGAAAACAGAAGACGATTTGACATTGCATTTAAATTTATTGAAGATCAAAGTTGACTGGAAAACAAGAAACCGGAAGAGAGTTCCAAAAGTGAGAAGTGTGATTGAAGAAACTGTTAACATAGAACTTAAAGTTACATTTAACCATTTCAACTGTAAAATGATGAGACATTGCCATGAATCTATTAATGCTTTTATACACATAAAGTCTAGGTACCATAGAAGAATGTTCATCAGATCAATTTCCATAAAAGTTGTTATATTGTGGATAATACGATATAAGCAACTAGGTAATTCCAAGTGGAAAGATTATGCTAAACACAGGAATGAGGTAAAACAAATAACATGGGTTTTATTGTACAGAAAGTACAATGAGGAAGAGTTCTTAAGGAAAACGGGAGATACGTCACGGAGATCCGTAGTGTTACTCGCCCCCTACAATACTTTGTTGCGTCTTTTATTTTCATCTCATTCACGGCTTTTTTTAGACTGACCAATCACTGTCAGGGTGTGTTAGGTTGTTCCACTATAACAAAAGTAATTATAGAAAAGGCACAGGGAAGCAATGTTACAACAGTGGGAAAGTGACTGAAAGTGAGATGACAGATCAGGACCAGTAACATTGCAGATTCTTCTTTGGATTTTATCAGGAATAGCTAAAGGTGTAGCAGGAACACCAGACCAGATGGGGTAGCAATATCCAATGCATAGTTAATTGGTAGAATTATAAATATGTAAAATAAATTCTGGCAAGAAAGATTTTCTCATCCAACCCAGTGACCCAACTTTCCTAGCTGTAGATCTAGCTTCATGAAAATTTCCTATTCTACATTTTTATTATTATTATTGTGGATAACAATTTCCATGAAAGTATTTATAGAAAATGCACAAGGAAGCTACATTATGGTAGCAAGAAAGTAACTGATGCTGAGATGCCAGGTCAGGAACTATAACATTGCAGATTCTTCTTTGGATTCTATCAAGAATCTCTAAATGTATATCAGGAGCACCAGAAAATAAGAATAGTGAAAATGCCTTGATAGATTTTCATGTGAGCCTATAAATGATAAGCCATTAATCAATGATTAAAGTGGATGTGTCAGCTTTACTATTGCTACTCATCACCAACACTGTATAATTTTCAAGATAAACTTGCATTATCTATGATCTTCCTCTTTTCTTGGGCAATCTCTCTGGGATAAAGTTTCAAAGTAGTCAGTGCAGAATTTCAGGATGAGTCAGGCAGCCATCCATATTACCCTATTTAGTGTAGACCTTGGATTGACTCAGTATTTAAACAATAATGAAAACAAAACTATAACAAAAAGAATGAGCAAACATTGATAAACACGCCCACAATAAAACAAAGTGTCAAAAGAATGACACTGCTTTTGTAACCACTTTTACTCTTTGGCAATGTTTACTGTTTTAAAAAGCGATGATCAGAATTGGAATAAAACCTAAACATATGAAATGTGAATTTATACATTTTCTTTGTTCTTGAGAATTGACAACAAAAATAACAAACAATTTATTTATTAGATTGTTCATTTACACTATTTATCATATAATTTATTGAAATGTTTGGCCAAATATCAGCTAATTGCCAAGTGATTCAAAATTATAAAATGGTAAATAATAAAGATTTCCTTATAGTTTGCATATTTTAATAATTTAGTAAATGTTTATAGATTTGAATAAAAAATTTTCACATTTATTTCTTTATAAACTGGTAAATGATAAATATTGTTTTAGTTTTAATTGTATTAGTTTTTAGAATGTTGTAAATATAAAATTACTAGCAGCATGGCCTGGCATTGCCTGTGCTTGATTCAAAAATAGTACGACTAATACAGCAATCGCTATCACTTGACTTAAAATATTTTTGCCCTTCCTTGCCTTTAAAGGCGTGCCCTTTGCCGTGCTGATGTTGTTGTGCTTCTTGCCTATCTCACACTGCCAGCTTTTTCTAAACTCTATAGTAAACATTAAATCTGTTATGAAAAAAGAACTAAACAAAATAAACACAATACAATCAGCTTTAAAAAACCAGAAAAAACATTTTTAAGAGTTGACCGATTGTCGATTTGCACTCTGTTTTGGGGGGTGCTCAGAGTTGAAACTTCACATGATGACTCCCAATGGCCTCTTCATAAATCTGCTCGGTTTTCACTAAAAACCGACATGCGGTTCAGACACAATCTGGGCGTATTGGTTTTTGGGTTTTATCGATTTTCCGCACTATTTAGGGCCCGTAGTCATGAAACTTTTGGACAACACTTCTAATGGTAGACTCTAAGAGGGTGTCAAATTTGGTTTAAATGCGATCATTCCTTCTGTAAGCAGAATTTTTTTGATTATCGATTTTTTTTTCGAAACCTGATTCCGAACTCAAAAATCGGGCTCCGTCATGTCCTTACGGCAACCATTTCGAAACTTGTGTTGAAAACTGCATCGAAATCGGGTGAGAAATGCGGCCTGGGTGAGGTAACAACGGCCACGACAGACATACAGACAGACATGAGAAATATAGATAGTAGATTCTTGTAAATAAACAATCTAATAAATAAATAGTGTTTATTATTTTTGTTGTCAATTCTCAAGATAAAAAAATATATAAATTGACCTTTCACCATCATGTTTAGATTTTTCCAATTCTTATTTTAAAACAGTAAATATTGCCAAAAGTTGAAGGTAGTAAAAATAAATGCAGTGTCATGGGAAAAACCGTCATTTTTGAAACTATATCTTATTGTGGGCACGTTTATCCATGTTTGCCAAAGATTCATTTTTCTTATTAATGCATCAAGGTCAACAAATAGGCAAAAAGAGTTAATATTATAATAGAATATTAAAATAAAAAGTAGAATAATAAGATTGTGTCCAGAGAGGACAATAAAAGAAAAGTTGACTGCTCATTTCTAAGTATGTTCATCTGCTAAGGTGACTAGCAAATCCTGGTCAACACAGGATCTCAGTTGATCAACACAGCTGCTGCTGCTCCTCCTCCTCCTCTTCTTCTTCTTCTTATTATTATTCAATCAGTCAGTTATGTGCCATGCGTGATACACTTAGGCGATCATGTATCTTTCGTTACATGACTGACGAGGCAGATTTTTTTCTTGCAGTAGATTGCCATTTCTTTCTGCGGCAGACTAGTTACCATCCAAGGCTATAGAACCCGGTCTGTCTTGCTATTTATCCACAGCTGGAGGGAGAAGAAGAGGATTCATACCTTTCCCAAGGGCATTAGCATGTAAGTGAATTTAATGGATTTGACTGGAATTCAAACTCAACTCTCTGTTTGGATTCTAGTCGAATTATAATAATAATAATATCCTTGGTGACTCTTAGAAGGGCTTATGGACACATCATTTTGAAACACCATATAAATGTTATTTCAACTGACGTTCTGTTTCTAATTTTCCTTCAGAAAATAACTTTTTTATGTTTCATTTAAAAGATGTGTTGTTGTTGTTGTTGTTAAATTTTTGGAATCCTGACACTCAAATAAAAACAAAATCCTGGATAGATGGAAGATTATTCTGAATGTCTTTTTTCTGTTTATGTAACAGGAAATCTAGCCATTACATTAATCAAGGCTTCAATAAAGACGAAGAAAATGTCTGCCTTTGATTATGCCAAGCCTTCAAGAAAGAATCTTTTATGCATATTTCAGTCGCCTTGAAATGGAGATTCTTCACCTCATGAGCAAATAATAAACTTAGGAAACAGCCGAGTGCACCTTTCCTCTGGTGAGGTTGGATTGAGTGGTTCACATACCCCTGGGTGGATACCAGAAGATTTGATGAGATTTGAGAAGAGAACAAAAGCCTAGTTTGTGTGGTTGGGTTAAGGTTTGATTTATCAGTGTTGAGGATAAATGTCTCATCTTATTTTCTGTGGGTGGATCAGGTGGGTAGGAAGCTTGCTTGATCAGACATAAAATTCTCTTGATGGGTTGGCACCCAGGCATTTAAATTTGGAACTGAGCCAGAATGAACCATTTTAGCAATTGTGAAATAGTAATAGTCGTGTTGGTTATCTTTGTAACACTAATAGTTATAGAAGTACCGAGGAGAACATGAAAAGATAAAAAAAAGTAATGGTTGTTGTCGTCGTCGTGGTAGAAGTGGTGGTGCTGGTAGTAAAGAGAAAAAGAAAAAGAGAGATGAGATTTGTGATAGAAATAATAAGATCACAATATATTTTCCAAGGGATCCTATCTTTTACTCTACTTCTCCATAAAGAATTTTAATGTATTGAAATTTTGACACCTTTCTATCCCTACTTGACTTTCAATCAGTTGTTCTTGTCTCTTTTTTGCCAGATAGAAAGCCTGTTTTTCTATGTCTTATTTTGATCTCCATAACTTTCATCTCTCTCTCATATATATATATATATATATATATATATATATATATATATATATATATATTGAGCTCTCTGGGGAGGAAGTGTGAGTTTGTAAACAGTGACTATTATGGCTAATAATACAAGACTCTTCGCTAAAGCAAATCGAGTTCTCTCAGTCACTGTGTGTTTATCTAAAAATAAATACGCTTAAATTCACCTTCATCCCTACCATGCACCAACAGCTTAGGGGTAGACTCTCCGACTGATGCCAGTTTAGCCGGGTTTCGATCATAGCTAGAGGCAACTGGACATCTAGCCACAGTGATGAGCTGTGATACAGCAAAACAGTCTGTCTGTGAATGACTATATATATATATATATATATATATATATATATATATATATATATATATATTTTTATAGGTACAAATATTTAAGTAAATGCTCTGCTATAATAAACAGTATTAACAACATTTACCAGCCTGAATGTCTGAAAAATTCATAGAAAATGTGTCCTATGACAGGAACTGAACCTGTATCTTACCCGGAAACTGTCATATAAGGAAAATCTGTAGTATAAAAGCAGTAATTCAAATTTGTTAACCAGACACTTCCTCTGTAGCTAAATGGTATAGCATGTCAGGCTATATGATGGTTCCATGGATGAACAGTAATAAATAAATATATATATATATATATATATATATATATATATATTATTTTATTTGAGTTTAGAAAATTATAGGTTCACATACTCCTAACAGTCTTAGAGATAGGTGTGACTTATATTTAGAAGTAAAAATTAGAATAATAAAATACAATAATCAAAGCCAAGTATTGAATCAGAGGAATGAATTAGTGTTAAAATGTCAACATAGAAACAAATTCAGATTTCCATAACATAGGTTTAACTTAATTAGCTACCATATTTCCATAATTTTCACTCCCCTGTAAGTCTTCAAATGTGGACAGTATAACTAATTTTAATTTTTATGTTTAATTTCCCCCCACCTCTATAACCTTTTTACACTATACTGATTAAAATTTATAAACTTTCCCCTACTTTAATATCTCCCCAACTCTCTTTCTGTTAATCCCTTAAATCCTTTTATCTATACATTTTAAATTTATTTTTAGATACCATTTTATTCCTCTTTTAATTTTAAATTAAAATTCCATTTTTGATATAACCCCAAATTAATGTCATAAGGTTAATATTTGGGTTTAATTTTGTAAAACTTCTTCCCTATAAGACTAATACCTTCCACCCTCCTTTGACCCCTGTCTTGTCCCTTTCATCTTTCAACATTGAAATGGATAAATTCCATATTAGTTTTTCAACAGGTTGTTTTTTTTAGCTTTCACAGTTAAATTCTACTTCCAGTCCCTTCTAACTGTATAGACACAAACTCAGTACACACTGGAGTTGATAAGACAACCGGAATTTTTGTCTGCCAAAATAGGCTATTACCCATATGAGGTAATTTTGGATCTTATTGTTTATTAATTATATTACTCTATGAAAAATACATTGAGCTCTTTGTGTGAATCAGTTTTAATATTTTGTATTATGAGGATCCACTTGGATTATATACCAACAGATTTTTTATATATATATGCATGCGTGCAACAGCGGCCACCCCCAGGCAATTGCTTTAGCGGGCTGGCAAAACCAGGTGAGAGTAGCCAATGGATCTGAAACCTCTGGTGAGTTAGGCTTGGGCTGTGTCAGCTCTACTGCATGCAAAGACTGACTGCCAGCGGAACAAGTGGAAGAGATCACCTGTGGATCCAATGGTTGTGAAAGTGGTGACAACAAGTGTTGTGAAGCACCCTAGAGCATAGACATGACACCTAAAATCCTGGTCATCCACTGCAGTCTGGCAGTCTCCCATCGTAACAGTTCCCTGTGCCACTGGATCAGGACTTCCCAGGCCAAGAGAGTGGGATTGTCCCTGTGAAACAATCTTCTCACTATAAAATCCTCATGCACATGTCTGTTATTGTTGTGGATTCCGAGATGAAATCCAGTCTCAAATGAATGACAAACGCAGGAATAAAATATAGCAAACAAATGTATTGACGCAATAATACAATTGGTAATATGGTTAGTAGATCCAGAAATGCGGTTAGTAGCAATAATAATATATATATAGTCTGGGAAATTCAGTATCAAAATATGATTTCCTTCTGAGTCTACGTGCTTGCAACTGTGACTCCTACAGACGGTTACCTCACACTCTTACTCTCTCTCTCAATCTCTCAGGCATTCACCGGCAGCAGTACAAGTACACACTGGTCGAGTCCACTTGTATGAAAAAGGGGTTGACCCCATAACAGTTATGCAACTCATATTGTATATATATATATATATATATATATATATATATACACGTTTTTAACCTGTAATGTGGATTTATTGAAAAAGTATCCACTGTTATATTTACAGGTGAAACAGAATTTACATAATATAAAATTTTCTTATTTTATGAAATGAATGATAAAATGACCAGAAATCTCAATGAAAAGTGAAGCAGTAGGATATTTTTTGAAAAAGTTCCTTCTTGGAACAAAACTTTTCGTTACTTACTATTTGTATATTATATATATATATATATATATAGTCTCATACACTGTTATATATATATATATATATATATATATATATATATATATATTTTTCACTTACCCACTTTTACTATGAACATTATATATCAACTGGATGATGTGGTTGAGTAGATATCTCTGTTTTTTGAATGGAATAATTGATGGCTTGAAAATATACTCTTTGAAAACTACCAGAGCTGGGCACCAAACTGTTAATTGTTGATTAAAAAGTTGTCATTTCTGTTACTGATTTGACTTTTCAGTTGACATTGAGAATCATCAGAGGTGAACACCGTTAATCAAGAAGTTGCCTTCATTAACAGTCAATTCGTTAACCAAAAAATTAACTTCATTAACTGTTGATCAGTTAACTCTTTAAAAATGTAATCGAAGTTATCGATAAACTATTAATTTCTGAGCCTGTTCCTTCTGTGGTCTAGTGTCATTGGCAATTTTAACTTTGATGACATCAACAGATTCAAGTTCTTAAGGTACTATGATGATGTTCAAAGTTGGTTTGGGGGTTGAATTGTTGTCAAAAATGTTAAGTTCATTAATTAAAGTGATTAAAAGATTAATGATTTGGTGCCCAGCTTTGGAAACTAATATATAGGCTAGCATACTTTTAGACTACTCAGACGTGAAAGACTTCATGAAGAAACAAGGTTCAATTACCTTTATGAAGGAAAGTACATTTCTTGTCTTTCAAAGCCCATATCTGCTGACTTTTTATCTGAAACATGAACAAAGTAATTTCTTAGAAAATAATGGATTTAAGGGATTCAGGACTGTTAATATAAAAAGAAAACTACAACACATATCAATTCAGTATTAAATCTTCTCCAATATAGTCCTCTTCTGAAGCTACATATTTTATCCAGCATTGTTTCCATTGGTGGAATCATTCCTGGAACTCCTTTTTGGGGATAGCAAGCAGCTGCCTTGTCGCATTTTCTTGGATTTCTTTGATGTCTTGAAATCTTGTTCCTTTCATTTTTGAAGAAGAAAAAGTTGCAAGGAGTGAGATTGTAGTTGTCAGACCTGATGAATGTTGTTGTTGGCCAAAAACTGCAGCACAAGCCATGGTCACTAAAGGAATCTTTGTGACATGGTGAGACAAGCACACTCTGCACACTTTCCTTTTAAGCATTGCTGTAAAGAACAGAAGTGAGTGAGAATATTATAACTTAGTGTATATGCATGACAGTTCAAGGTCAACTGTCACTAAGTGGATTTACTCTGTATACTATTGCCCCATTACTATAGCAACCGTCCCAATAATTTTTTATCAGGCCTTCTATTTCCTCTCACCTAGTTTTTTTTCATTTTGATATTATTTCTCATTGCTATAAATGCTATATTTATTTTGTTGTATATATTACACAACAATAGGAGACCATATAATGAATCAGTTGAAATCCTATAGTAACAATAAAGACAACAAAAACACCATAATCTGTCAGAAAGTGATCATCATCAAGCTCATCTTGTGTTCATAGTTTTATATATTTCATGTTTATCTGTTCATTTGTCATTCTCTCTAACTTTAGAACTGTCAATTTTATCCTTTTTATATATCACTATATGTCACAATTAGCAAAAGGGACAACTCAAGATACAAGTTACAAATTGGAGATGCCAAAATCAAGAAAGTATAGAAATTTAACAATCTGGAAAATGTTATAATAGATGACAGAGAATGTGACCCAGAAATCCAAGTGCACATTGGAATAGCAAAATTACCTCCCAAAAACTAAGCATAGTATTAAGAAACAGGAAAAATTTATTAGAAACTAAAGAGTGCTGAACTGCTATGTAAATGTCAATCCTCCTAAATAGCAGTGAATATTGGACAATATCCTCACAGATGAAGAGAAGACAAAACAACAGAGATGTAGTTTTACAGAAGGATGATAAGAATATCATGGATGAAATATTTGGGCAATATTTTGAGAAAAATAAAAAGGACATTTATACATACAATCTGAAAGAGAGAGTTCAAATTTCTGGGACATAATGAGGAAAGTGAGCTTGGAGAATTTGACACTCACAGAGCATAAAGAAAGCAAGTGGGGCAGAGGGAAATATCAAGTAACCTATCTAATGAACTTGTGTAAATGGATTGCAGAATAGGGAGTGGGAGGAATGGTTAAAAAGCAGACCTCACTAAGAGCTAAAAATGGACACTTATAATTAGAATCAGAAAGAGATAGTTGAAATTTCTAAGGCACATGAGGAAAGTGGGCTTCAAGAATCTAACCCTCACACCTCACAAGACAAATTGAAATCAAGAAAGGCAGAGGGGAAACAGCGACTAACCTACCTAATGAGCTTGTGTAAATGGATGGCAGAATAGGGAGTGGTAGAGATCAGCGACAAACATTGTTTAGAGCTAAAATATATAAAAAGGTACGGAGAGCTATGATAACCAACATCCTGAAAGGGTCATGGTATTATGAAAAAATAAGAATATGTTTCAATCTGTTTACTTCTCTTGATAAGTCTTACTTTAAGTCTCTGACATGACTTCCTTTTTTCTAAACTTTCAAGCCATATCACCAAAGGTTTATATATCATTCAGCTCTTTAGAACAAAATTAAAACAATATTACCTGAAAACTTATCACTCTATTGTCAGGTGTACTTAGTATCTAGATCCTTAATAGTAGTCACAAAAATAAAAGCAGCATCAGATACACCTGAAAAGTTATATGACTAAATATTTATTTTCAGTACTTTCACATGGTAGTTCTGCTGTCTGGCAGAACCTGATTTATTGCACGTGCTGCTTTTACCTCTATAAGAATGATCTTAAGAGCCATACAACTCACTTCTTCTATGCACTTTGACCCTTCAGCATGTTGGTGATCATATCCCTCCACAATTTCCTGTCCTTTGTAACTCTTAATAAACTTTCTCTTTTTGTTATCTCTCCTAAACCTTGTTCTGCCAGCCATTTACTCAAGTTCATTAGAAAGGTTATGCATTGTTTTCCTTTATCCCTCTTGCCTTCAGTCTATCTTGTGAGTAACAAATTTTCTAACCCCTCTTTTCTTACTATATGATCTAGAAATTCCAACTATCTCTTCCTGATGATAAATATAAGTCTTCCTTTTGTTTCCATTTTCTCTAAATCTTTGTCGTTGCTCACATATTTTGTAGTACCACATTTCTATTAAAGTCTCTTCATCTGTGAAGAAATTGTCCAGCATTCACTGCCATATAGAAAAAATGGTATTATATAACAGTTCAATACTCTTCTTTGTTTTGTAATGAAATTTTCCTATTTCTTAATACATTGCTTCACTTTTGGAAGGCATCTTTCACTATCACAATGCACATTTGGATTTCAGTATTTTTTAAATCAGTCCTCCTTATTCTTCTCCTTGTACAAACCATATCCCTTCAGGATGCTGGCAATTATGGCTTTTCACAATTTCCTATCTTTTGTAGCTCTTAATAAATTTTGTCTTTTTGTTATCTGTCCTAAACCTTGTTCTGCCATCCATTTACTCAAGGACACAGAAGGAATTTATTTCCCTTTGGTGGAGATAACACATATGGGTCACATCTGCTTAATGACATCACTCCATACAGTGAAGAAAACACTAATCAATTTCAGTTTGTTTACAGCAACGAAGCAGTAAGGTTTCTCTCTTTAGCTCGGGGCCCTCATGGCCCAGGTAGAGACTAAATCTGCCTTCCCAGCAGCTTACAAGTCCATGGTGCCATTTCCCTTTGGGGATATATTTTTCCCAGATATAGAATGAAACTCCAGTTTGCAGTCCTCAATTTGGGATAACCCAAAACACACTGTTTTCCATTCATGGAATATAACCTCATCTGGGACATAGATGAATCCAGCCTGTTTGAATCTGGAGTCCTAAAAATGGCCTCTCCAGGTACAGGAGTATCTCCATATCTCCAGACCCTTCCTTATGTTTTTCTTTACACTTTGCTTTACTGTATAGATATATGTGAAATATTATTCTCTGTGTGGGACATTTGTGTGTATATATATATGTGTGTGTGTGTGTGCATGTACAATATATTATATATATTATTATTTATATATTATATGTGTAGTACTTATTAGAAAGTGCTCGTTATCAGAGATAGAGCTAACATATTTAGCTAGATTGATTTGAGTTTGTCACCCTGTGTTTCATGCTTATAGTTTTGTGTATGTCTTACTATTATAAAGGTCTCTCTGAAAACAATGCATGTTTGTCATTCTTTTACCTTTCAGCCATTCTGTTCTGTCCATGAAATATTCGTGTTAACATGAATATAATAATGCCTGTAATGGAGGAAATACAAATGGGAGAATAAATCTTTGTTCCATAGCAACCTCCTGTTACAAGCTCTTTTTTCTTCTATGCATCATGTCCCTTCAAGATGTTGGTGATCCTGGCTCTCCACAGTTTCATATCTGTTGTTACTCTTGTTGCTGAAGGAACACAGCACATAGAAGAGAAATAGTTATTTACAAATTGTTTGTGTAGGTGGTGTATGATCAAATGAAACATGACTGCCAGAAAGTTTATAACAATAGCAATGTTTGGGTGTGATGAATTGAAGCCTTTTGTCTGGAAAATCTATAAAAATAACAAATAAATCAACTCTTCTCTCAAGTATTTCCTTTTTTTCTTAGAAACAAGATAATGGCTTCGTTGCTTTTGTTTAGCAGCATATCAACCTGTATGGGTTATTTAATGCTGAAATCTAAATTGAAAATTCAAAGTTTATAATTAATTCAAGACAATGATATTATTTCATGATTAAATTTTAATTATTTAGCATATTTTTTTAACAAATAATCTTACAAAATCAAACAAGAATTCAAAACCTTACAAGAAATGAGATTAATTATAGAAATTTTTTTTTGCTTTAACTTTTTTTTTACTTGTTTTTATTTTTTTTTTCTATTTTTTACTCTTTTTTTTTTTTTTTTTACTTTTTTACATTTTTTGCTTTTTCTTTTTAGTATTTTTACTTTTTTTTTTACTTTTTTACATTTTTTTACATTTTTTACTTTTTAAGTACATTTATTTTTTTAGTATATTTTTTTTAATTTTTTTTAGTGTTTTTATTTTTTAAAGCTTTTTGTTTAGTATTTTTACTTTTTATTGAGAGTGGATGCCATGTCTTCAATTTTACTATAAAAATGTATTGCTGGTCATTTTGTTTTTAAAATCTGTATTGCTTGTAATTTCACTACAAAAATGTGTTGCTTGCAATTTTGTTATAAAAATATATTTTTTAATTTCTTAACATTTTTATTTTTATTTAAGGATTCCCTATTTGCCCATAGCTGAGATCTCTAACATGTGTTACTACTCCAGGTCAGGGTGGAGCTGGGAAAAACAGTAATTAAGAGATGGATCCTCTGCTTCTCAAAACCTCCAATCTCCCAATCAGAGGCCTTGCTGCTGAATGTAGTTTATTGTCATACCTAGGACTAGAAACAAGATAAGCTTTTAAAAGAAGTTTCTAATATCACAAGGTAGTGACAAAAATTTATCAGCCTCACTAAGAAAAATAGAGTCATAATACTTACATGCCATTCCACATATTCTCCCACAGTTCAACAGGCACAGTGCATTGTTTCTCAAGTTTCTTTAACCTTTCAAAAAGAAATTCTGATGTTTCATCATTGAAATACTGATTTAGAGAAGTAGGTCAGACTGAGAACTTTCCAGCAGCCCCTTGTAATCTTATTGCTTGTTTTGTAACAAACAACTCAGTGAATCTTGAAATAGAGTAAACATCCTTAGTTTCTCTTCTTTTCATACAAGCTGATTGGGTCAAGACTCTGCAGAAATTGTCCACAGTCCTCATCATCAGTTCTCAGATTTTGACCATTCTCTGGTTATCCTCAGGAACAAAATAAGATGAACTCAAAGAATATCTGTCTATACCTGTAAGATAAGGTATTATGATTACTTGCATTATTTACATTGTTTGGACTGTTATCCTCATCTTCATTGCTATATTCACAATTTTTTAGCCATTGTACGCTCCAGACTTCTTCAGGTGATTGGAATTTCAAACCAAACACTTTATTTTGTCCACCAGACTAGATTGTTCTAGTTACACGTGCCATGCCTGGGCAAATAGTTAACCCCAAACTGTGATCAAAACTCTATGAAAGTGTAAAAATAGTTTTTAATACCAGCATTAAATTTTTTGAAGAAAAAATATTATCAGCAATACATTTTGGAAGAAAAAAATATTAGCAGCAATAAATTTTTGGAAAAAATATTACCAGTAATAAAAATCTTGTCAGCATTAAATAACTCATTGAGGTTGATATGCTGTAAAACAAACCAAACCAAATCAATATATACTGAGATAGATAGATAGATAGATAAAAAATATTACCAGCAATAAAAATCTTGTCAGCATTAAATAATCCATTTAGGTTGATATGCTGTAAACCAAACCAAACCAAACCAAATAGTGCATATGTAAATATAAAAGTGGACATTGAGGTCAACATCCATTGGTGACAGTCTGTTTCATGCTTAAATGCAATCTTCAGGCCATGTGTCACAATGTTCACTTTTATATATATTCACCCTGTAATCCAAGCCACTTGGGGTAGAGGGTTACAGAGTAAGAGCCACAATTTATGCAGATAAGTGGGGAAGATAACAGTTAACCTTAAGCATAAACAAGTTTAAGATTCTAATGAAATAGATATTTTGAAAAAATATTACCAACAATGAAAATTTTGTTGGCATTAAATAACCTATTGAGGTTGATATGCCATAAACCAAACCAAACCAAACCAGAAATTAAGACAAAAAAAATTATTAGTTTGAATAGGTTAATTCCTGAGCTGAAATACATTATCTTACTTTCTATTTCGTTATTTGAATACTCTATATTTAAGGAATTAATTAATTTTTATTTTTATCTATAATCCCACATTATTTCTATTATCATATTCATTACCCATATTCAGCGGGTAAATATGTTTGAGAAGACATCTCTCTTTTTACACAGTTTAATTTTCATCTATCAGCTTGGTTTTTTTGGATGTTTTAATCAAGAAACTGCTTACTGGGGATAGTAAATTTTATTCCTT
Organism: Acanthosepion pharaonis; assembly: GCA_903632075.3. Classification (NCBI taxonomy): domain Eukaryota; kingdom Metazoa; phylum Mollusca; class Cephalopoda; order Sepiida; family Sepiidae; genus Acanthosepion; species Acanthosepion pharaonis. Next base: position 1,493,844 of record CAHIKZ030000791.1, read on the forward strand.
TACCTTTGAATTAATGCTAAAAAAAGCTTCAAGAATGAGTTTTCATTTCTAAAGTTAATTTTAAACTTATAGGTATGCCATTTTTTGGCAAAATTAGCAGAAAGCCCTAGTTTTTGACAATGTCATTGAAGAATTTTCCAACAAAAAGCAAGAGAAGTTATTTTGTAGAATGTTGTGATTTTCATTTCAGAAATATAGTCCTGATTTTTTACACTATTTTCCTTATATGTGGCTTTTGCTTTTTAACCATTACTAATAAAGTTTAAGTATGTTTGCTGTGGGAAATATTTGAGTCTGTGAGAGTTATAATGGTACCCAAACTAATTATTTCTATATCTATCTATCTATATATAAATTCCCTGGGGAAATAAATTATAACCAATGGACTCTTAAAGTTGTCTGTTTCAATGAATTAATTGTTCCGATTTAACATTGAGCTTTCTGGATTTCATCCTCCTTAATTTATCCATACGGATTACCAAGATATTCATTAACTACATATATATATATATATATATATATATATATATATATATATATATATATAACTTTTAGAGTGTGTCACTGTGAAATATGTATATGGGTCAGGGGCGGCAAACTCAAATGCTGCTCTGGGCGGCATACTCACTTTGTCACTGCGGGTAGAAACAGATTTATTTTATATTTATTCTTAACCAAGCTACATAGAACAAGAATTCTTAGCTTCCAATACATGATTCTAAACTCAGCAGGGTTCAAAGTTATTTCCCCCTTATATAAGAGAAGCCACTGGATAGCCACTATTTGATTTTATTGTGGTCATAGTAAGATATCAAATATTGTTACAGGTGAAGATGAGGCAGGGAAATTGACATACCCACAAGGGGTGCAGGTATCAACAACCTAAATTGAATTGTCTAGAGTACAGTCATAACTGTACACCTCATTATGGTATCAAGAGATCCCACCTGAGACTACTGCATGGTCCAGATACAAATTGTTAGTCCAATAGCGCCAATGTTAAGCAACTACTGATAGGATAACCTCCTCAGGTGTTATTCTATGGTTCAGATCTCTGACTATCAGGCAGATAACAGCAAACTCAGAAAACATTTACCTCCAACCCGCTTAATGAAGGAATAAATAATCCAGAAAAGAAGATACAGTTATGATATCTTGAGTGCACTTGTGTCACCTACCCAGAAATCAAAGCCAAAGAACTTCAGACTAATAATGGTTTTATTGATGCTGTCAGAATATGTGTATAAGACTGACTCCATTGATAAAACTATTATTGCTTTGAAGAAGTTACTTCTAGGAAGTGGTAGCATCCTAAATTTCCAGGACCCGGCATTTTTGAGGCAGTTAATCTTTAGGAACCTATTTTCGCTTATTTTCTTTTCTTACTTGCTTCACTTTTGGAAGGCATCTTTTGCTATCACAGTGTGCATTTGGATTTCAGTATTCTTTTTAACCAGTCCTTCTTTTTCTTCTTCTACAGGCTATATCCCTTCAAATCACTTTATAATATCAAAAAGAATTAAACCATTTTGATAATTTAATAGAAAACATTTATTTATTAAGATATTTCCAGATTGAAATTCTGTTCTCATTATATTTCTGTCCAGAAGTATGATGCTTTTTGACTCAATATCATGATCTGTGTTATCCACATTCGAACTGAATCACTATAGTCCCAAAGATCCGATGGAAGACCTATCAAATTTATGACTAGAATATTTGCCACATTTTTAACTTAAATGGTAACAGGCATGTACCTATGTTTCACTATACATGTAACTAACATGGGCACCTCGGCGTGGTGTAATGGTTAGCAAGCTTGTCTCGCAAAAACTGTTACGACTGAGAGTGAATTCGATCCTCATTGGGTGCCCCATAGTTTCGGCCTTGTGCCACATCTAAGCAATGTTTAGAAAATCAATACATGTAACTAACATTTTACCTAGACTATCGGCTATTAATATATAATATTATTTTTGGATAATTCAACAACCAGTTCACTAAGCCTTTATAATTTTAAGAATCAGTTTAAGCTGAAAAATATTTCTTACAATCTCAAAATATTTGCTGACTTTAAATAACTTGCAAAAGGTTGATAAGCCATAAAAAACAAATCAGTATTGTATATAAATATATAAAATAACACATATATCTGATATACCTATATCTTTAAGCTTGAGTAGTTGCATATAACTTACTTTGCTTTGAAAACATGGATCTTAAATCCCATAAAAGTGGGTTTTATATATCATCAAAAAGTGGGTCTTATATGTTATAAAAAAAATACAGACATCCAGAAGCTGTTAGTAACTATTGAAACAATATGGCTGAACATCTTCCCAGAAATGCAGTAACTCAATGTCTTGTTTTTATTCCACATGTGGTTGGAATACTCCTGGGAAGATGTTCTGCCATATTGTTTCAAAAGTTACTCAGGCACTTATCCTATAATTTTTGGCACTTTGTTGGGATTCTGTTTCCTGTTTTTTCATATATAAATATGTAAAATAACATGTCCTTTTACTTTGAACATTATTTTTAGTGGGTATATATGTTTGAGTTGGTATCCATGGCCAAACTGGTAGCAGTAGATATTGGCTCAAAAATGGCTTCCTTGATGAAAAAAAGAGACACATGTTCAATTCCCGTCAGAGACACAATTTTTCTTTAGTAGGACTTCTCGATCTAGGCTGATTGTTATTAATTTCACTGTCTGAGAAAATAAAAAACTGAAATAGCAACTCATCATATATACCCACTAAAAATAACGTTTTTAGTAACAAATAATGTTGTATAAAAAAATTCTTACAAAAATAACATGTATATCTGGTAGTATTTATATCTATAGGTTCAGTAGCTGCATATGACTTGCTTTGCTTTGAAAACATATGTGCAACATAGAAACAACAAATTAATGACATATTTACACCTGTTCTCACCTGGGCATAAAATGCTTAAAAAAGAAGGTTAATCCTTATTTTAAAAAATAATAAAAATAATAAAACTCATGACACAAAAAACTTTCAATTGGTAGCCAGCCAAGTATACAGGATTAGTAGCATAAATTAGAAATCACACCTTTTAAATATTTAGCCTCATTAAGTTTCTATTGTTAGTGAAGTGGAATTAAATTCTTCTTCTATATATTGCATCCCTTCAAGACATTGGCAATTATGGCTCTCCACAATTCCCTGCCCTTTGTAGCTCTTAATAAATTTTGTCTTTGTTATCTCTCTTAAACCTTGTTCTGCTATTCATTGACTCACGATCACTAGGTAGGTTATGCATTGTTTTCATCTCTTTCTCTTGCCTTCAATTTGTCCTGTGAGTATCAAACTTTCCAAGTCCTCTTTCCTCATTATTTGCACTACAAATTTCAATTTTCTCTTTGCCTGATGCTAAGTATAAGTCTTTTTGTTTCATGGTCCATGGTGTTCTCAGCATCCTTCTGTAAAACCACATTTCTGTTGCTTCAAGTTTCTTCTTCATCTGTGAGGAGATTACCTAGCATTCACTGCCATATAAGAAGAATGATATTACATAACAGTTCAGTATTCTTTTCTCTGTATCTCATGAAATGTGAAGAAGAAAAGAAGAAAAAGGGGATATGGAAAATGGAATATGGAGATGGCCCTCCACAATATCCTCTCCTTTGTAGCCCTTAATAAATTTTGTCTTTTTGTTATCTCTTTTAAACCTTGTTCCACTATTTACTCAAGCTTGCTAGGTAGATTATGTATTGTTTTCATCTCTTTCTTGCCTTCAATCTGTCAGGTGAGTACCAAATTTCCCAAGACCTCTTTCCTTGTTATGTGCCCTAGAAATTCAAATTACGAATTATAAAGACCTATTCTTTTTACAGTTATTTTTTCTTTTTGACATAATTAAATCTGTGTTTCAAAAAATAAGTTGTGAACAAACCTGTAACAGCATTAGTATATAGAAGTAGATATGTTTGTCTATCATGCAGTTCACACTGCTCTCCAGTCTTTTGAACAGGAGTATAGGTTTATCCCTTGTTCCCTGTTTAGGATTAAGTTTCCAGTTCTTTGCAAAGTTTTCTCATTCTCTTTCACTCCTAGTAGCCTTTTGCATCTTAGTGGCATTATCGCCTTGCTTTACGTGAATTGATTATTGAAGATTCGGTTTCCAGTTCCTTGTAAAATTTTCTCATTCTCTTTCACTTTCTGTAGCCTCTTGCGTCTTAGTGGCACTATTGCCTTGCTTTAGGTGATTAATTATTGAAGATTGAGTTTCCGGTTCCTTGTAAAGTCTTCTCATTCTCTTTCACTCCCTGTAGCCTCTTGCATCTTAGTGGCATTATTGCCTTGCCTTAGGTGAATTGATTGTTGAAGATTAGGTTTCCAGTTGCTTCTAAAATTTTTTCATTCTTTTTCACATCCAGTAGCACCTTGTGTCTTAGTGGTATTGTTGCCTTGCTTGGAACAAAATGAAAAAGGTTAAAATCAGCAACTGTCATTCTGGTTGTTGCAATTTTATTTTCTATCAGTTTACAAATATGCTCAGAGCACCTAACCATAGAACTAGTCTAACAGATTGTTAATAAGTATAGTTAATTGACTGAGTGCTCTAAATTTGTGGCCTTGCACCACACTAATGTAAGCTTAATAAATAAAAGCTACCTTGATGTGAAATCATGATTTAATAAACTAGTCTTGTAAATTGTTACTACTGCAGTGAGTTCAATCCTTACTGACAACTCCAAATATGTGACCTTCAGCTATGCTTAATGTATCAAACATTGTAATAATTCTAATATTGTTTACATTATTTACATTGTTCAGACTGTTGTCTTCATATTTATTGTCATATTCCTGATGTTTCAGCCATTGTATGCTCCAGCCTTTTATCCACTGGGCCATGTGTCCCCCAAGGATGATGGATAAAAGTGTTGGTTGAAGTAATCCAGTGACTTGACCCAAGGAGTTGTAATTTCTGTCACAGCAGTGATGAACAAAAAAAAAAAGAGTTGAGTTACTCAAGGGAATTAACTGAAACTGAGATATCCAGAAAAGATGAGGCATATAGAACAAGAACAATCTACCCTCATGAACTAAATAAAGGGTTCCATTCGAAATTCTAATGTATATCACCTAATGAAATCCGAAGCGTACAACAGCCAAAACGTTGTGAATATGACAATAAAGATGAAGACATCAGTCCAAACTATGTAAATATTGTAAATAATTACAATACCTCATCTCAGGAATATAAACAGATTCTAATATTATGCATTTTTCTTTAATTTTGTTTGCATTGCATCCATCAATTTATTCGCGTTGAAAGGATTGGCCAATTCTCCTCCCCACATTCCTCAGAAACTTTCAACAGCTGTTACCTTTGTAACTGAATCTGTTTTTCATCTATGATATTAATTACTAGTGTAACTCTATACCTTTGTACTTCATACCTGTATTCAGACAATTGTCAAACTAATCTCACCTCATCTTTCTCTTTTAGTGTCACTGTGCTTCAATCCTTATGACATGAAACAAGTTGCCTTTCATCCCCAAACTAAATTGTATCACTGTTAGTAATTACTAGCAGTACCATAGAAACTGTCACAGTTTTATTATTTGGATTTTCTAATGAGTCCCACTTGTAGAGTAATTGATTTAAATGCCCAACAAACAGAATTGAAAAAATTTGCAATAAACAATAACAACAGAAAGACAAGCTAAGAACTGGGCAAAAAATAATATTAAGCAAAAATGTATACAAGGTGTAATATAGCAACAACTCTAAGTAGAAACTTATGAAGCTTTATTTAACTAATTCAGCTTTAGCGCTGAAAATGTTTATTTTATTATAGTGGATGGTTACAGTTGAGAGGGGAGATGTGATATGCTTATTTTATTACTACACAAGACAGAACAACAGTAATAAGGCAAAGCAACAGTTCACAAACTAAAAATGGTGTTAAAACACAAAAGGAGTTACAGACAAGTAATCACAGCATTATGGCTTTAAGACAAGAAAACAGAACTAAGTCATATGAGACAGAGAAGTGGCCTATTTTATTGACTAAGAAGAAATCCCAACATGTTATAAAGGGTGTTTCATTAAGATGGATCAAAGTCAACAGTAAATAAATCAGTGTTATTGGTGAAAATTTATTTATTTTTCTATTGGATCATGTTATTTATGTCATGGTATTTATGTGTGAGAAATGATATTGCCCAAATGTCTGCTAAGGCTTCAGCAGCACACCTCCACTCGATGATCAAAATTTTTGATGACGTCTTTGCATAGTTGCTCTTCGATCTCACCAATATGCCTTATTATCTCATCCTTCAGCTTTAGAATTGTTGCTTTTCAATCTCCCTAATTGGCTTGTTGGCATCCTTCAGGTGCTGAATTGTTTTGGCTTTTGAGATGACCTTTTGAGATGACCAAAGGAAGAAATTTTTGATGACGTCTCTGCATAGTTGCTTTTCGTCAATATGCATTATTATCTCATCCTTCAGGTGCTGAATTGTTGTTGGCTTTTGGCATAGACCTTACTTTTGAGAATTTCCCCAATATGCATTATTATCTTATTATCTCATCCTTCATCTGTTGAATTGTTGTTGTCTTGTTGGCATAGACCTTACTTTTGAGATGACCCCCAAAGGAAGAAATTTTTGATGATGTCTCTGCATAGCTGCTCCTCGATCTCACCAATATGTCTTATTATCTCATCCTTCAGCTGTTGAATTGTTGTTGGCTTGTTGGCATAGACCTTATTTTTTAAATGAACCTAAAGGAAGAAATCTAAAGGTATCAAGTCACACAATCATGGTGGCCAATTGACTTCGCTGTTTTGAGAGATGATGTGACATGAGAACTACTCATTCATTTTCTGATTGAACATCCATTTTCATAATAGGCTTTGATAACTTTAACATGTGGCTTGATTGTTAATCTTTCCATGGTTGAAATTGCCAAAAACTTAAGTTGTTAAATCTGAAAGAAAAAGAAAAAAATCATTAGACGCTTAAACTTAATCCACATTTAAAATCAGTTCAAGTTATCTATAAATTAGGGAAGGGGGATGTTTTTGCACTCATTCCAGTATGGCTTGGAACCAAAAATAATTCGTAAGGTAATGATTCAATAAGCTCCTTGCAAGTTCCAAGACTATAAAATACCTGTGAAAATTTCCCAATTGCACCATTAAATATTGTCCTCAAGGGCACATGGCCCAGTGGATAAAAGCATTGGTTGGATCCAGTGACTCGAACTTAATGGTGAACAAAAAATTTGTAGAGTTAAAGGGAAATAACTAAGACATCCAGAAGAGGCATGGCATGTGAAACTAGAACAATCTATCCCGTTGGAGGAAATAAAGAGTTCAGTTCAAAATTCCAATCATCTAAAGAAGGTTGGTGCATACAACAGCTGAAACGTCGTGAGCATGGCAATAAAGTCTGAACAATGTAAATAATGTAAATTATTACAATACCTCATCTCAGAAATGTTAACAAATAAATATTTGAGTTTAACAAAATATTACAATAACAATAATAAGTATGAATGGAGATAATTATTTAAAGTAAGAGGGTACAAATGAAAGGACTGAAAACTTTCTTTTTTTCTTTCTTTCTTATTATCTATGCTTTCTTTTTCTCATTAAAACTAGACAGTGTCTCTGATATTTTTTTCCAGCTTTCCTTGCTATCAAAGTGGAATGGGCTATTATTTATCTATGGCTTTAATAGCTGGTCACTTGTATTCAAAGAGACCTGTGTTCTAGCCAATTCCTATTGCAGACACCTGCTCAGGCACAATTGTTTGTTCAACACCCACTGAACCCATCTGTAGTTTATACTGCAGCTATGCTGAACAGACCTTAGTTACAGTTTCTGGGAGAGAGCATGTTATCTAGTATGATAAACAGTTTGAACAAGGCCAGCATGCTCAAACCCTTGGTCATGGTGACTTGTGACTTCGTGCTAGCACAGCCATTGATGGCCTCTAAGAACCCAATTTCACTCACAAGGCTTGGGTCAACCCATGGCATGGTTTTCAGGCACTTTCCAAAGGTGCCACATGCCGGGATCACCCTCTCCAGACTGATAACATCAGGAAATCTTCTTCCTGACAAATCAACCATGATGAGAATCGAACGCAGATATCATGGTCAGAAAGCGAATGTTCTAACCACTTGGCCACACACCCAAATTTAATGCACATAACTAAATAACTTAATGAAAGAGGAAGAAGCAGAATTGTAATATAGTTCTACCAGATATCTTTCTTGATATAAAAGAAAATAAAAGCAGAAAGAATTAAGTGGTTCTGAAATTAACCATCAAGCTGAAAAAATTGTAAACAGTCATCGAATTTGATTTATTCTTCAATTTATTTACAAACTATATTATCAAACAAAATTTGAATCTCTGAATTTCTGGGATGATTGATTGATTCATTTTTTACAGTTTACCAACCCTTTGTAGGTTATTTAAAGCCAGAAAATATTTTTAGATTGAAAGAATTTTTTGGAGAAAAAAAACGAGTCTTACTAATTAACTTGTAGCTGGGGGAAGAAGAGATGGATTCATACCTTTCCCAAGGGTATTTGAATTTAAGCGAATATAATGAACCCAATAGGAATTGGAACTCAACTCTCCAATTAACAATTTTGGATCATTATCCATTACACTACCCATACACCAAACTTACAGCACCTGGTATTCACAAGCAGTCACCCATGTACATGCTGACCAGACTCAACATTGCTTAGCTTCGATGATTGTATGGTTACCACTGTTTCAATATGATATGGTTATAAGCCAAAATATCAAGATAAACAATTATCAGATTTATTTAAAAACAAGATTATCAGACAAAATTTGTATCTGTGTGAATTTCTGAAATGAGGTATTATTACTATTTACACTATTTTCATTCGGACTATTGTCCTCATCTTTATTGTTGTTGTCATAACATTTCGACCATTGTGTGTTCCAGCCTTCATCAGTCTACCCATTGTAGATTAAATAAAGGGTTCAGTTTGGAATTTCCTGTATGTTACCCAGATCAGTATACACCTGATAAATGCTGGAGGGTACAATGGCTGAAATATTGGGATAACAACAACAAAAATGAAGAGAACAATTCGGGAGTTCTCTTCTTATCAGAGTGAGTTTTCCAAGTCGAGCTGCTGTACCTTTGTAATCATCGTTAAATGAATCCAACTCTTTCCAAATCCTCTGCATTGTCCTCAGATTGACAGCCAAACACTCTGAAATGTTTGTATTGTAACTTCTGGTGTGAATGCCAAGCAGTACAGCATGTCATTTCCAAATTTCTGGCAGAGTGAATTGTGCCATGGTGCCCTTTTTCTCACAGATGGTGCCCAACTGACCCTACTATACTGTGCAGTTGCCAAAATCAAAAACAAACAATGTGTATGCATGAAATTAAAAATATAAAATGGCGACAATTTACCCATCACATACTGTATAAGTGCATAGTGACTTTCTGAACACCCTGTATAACAAAATACAAATTCATTTACTTTTATTACTTACTCACAAAAGAGTAATTCTAAAAGTTAAGCAAGGTTCTAATTTTCATTAGAAATAAAGAAAAGAGTGTTGGATTCTCTTCCACTCCTAGTAACACATTGTATTTTAGTGTCAAATGACTCAACACAAGAAGAAGAAGCAGTTTTTTCCGAGGCAACAGGTAGATAAAGTTACATCATTGTAAATCAGTCACAAGTCAGTTATAAACTGGAGACAGTATTTAGTATCAAACAACACTTTTGAATTGAAAAAGGCCCCGGATGATAAAAATGTTATCGGCAGCCGTTGGGTTTATACTGTAAAGTGAACTGAGGATGGATCACCAATGTATAAGGCTCGTTTTGTGATAATTATGTATGGAAACTCAAAAAGTCACTATATGGACTCAAACAGAGCGGAAGAACATGGAATAAATTAATCCATTCCTATTTAATTGAACAACAATTTGAATCCTCCCAAGTTGACCCATGCCTGTACACAAGAACATTTAATAATGAAATATTAGTAATTCTGGTTATTTGGGTCGACGATATGTTAATTGCATCAAAATGTGAAGCCGCTCTATTAAAAATCAAAAATTCCCTAAATATAAGGTTTAAAATGACCGACTTGGGTCAACTATCATGGTTTCTTGGTATACAGTTCGAATTTAAAGGCAACACTATTACAATGAATCAATCTAGATACATTGAAAGGCTCTTATCTAAATTCAGCATGCAAAATTGTAAAACACGAACTACTCCATGTGAAATGGATTTAAACACAATTATGAATAATGAACATGGTATAGCGGCGTGTGAGAAAGAATACAGAACATTGGTTGGAAGTCTTATTTACGTCATGACATCAACCAGGCCAGATATCTGCTATACGGTTACTAAGTTGTCCCAAAACTTAAATACACCAGTGACTGTGTATTTAACAAGAGCTAAGCAAGTATTACATTATCTAAAAGGAACTAAGTATCAGTGCCTAGTATTTCGACAATCAGAAAAACCATTACAATTGGAAGGATTTTGTGATGCTGATTGGGCAAACTCAGCAGATCGTAAAAGTATACCAGGCTATTGCTTTAGACTAGCAAAAGATAATTCAATGATCAGCTGGAAATCTAAGAAACAGGGAATGATTTCACTTTCTACTTGTGAAGCGGAATATATTGCATTGTCGCAAGCAACACAAGAGGCTATTTTTCTTAAATTACTAATAAAAACAATTACAACACTGATAATAAGTGAGCCAGTTATTATTTACTGCGACAATCAAGCCAGTATTGCTTTGGCTAGAAATCCAATAATACATCAAAGATCAAAGCATATCGATATTAAATATCAATTTGTAAGGGATCTGGTACAAAAGAAAACAGTACAAATTGAATATGTTCAATCGGAAAATAATGTGCCGGATTTATTTACAAAGCCAATTACAAAATTGAAATTAGGGGCTTTCATTCCTGTCATATTTGGTACTGACCTATAAGGTCCTCATTAGTCCTGGGAAAGATGTAAAACTGCATCCATTAAGTCTCTCTAAGGTCCTTATTAGTCCTGGGTAGGACATAAAACTGCATCTATTAGTTATTGTCTTAAGAAACGTCAATTTTTGGTATGAATGTGAGTCCTTAGTTTCAGGGTATAAATGTAAATAGTCCTACTTTTAACCCTATTCTCCTTTAATGAGCCTCAGGATCACTCTGACCCGGAAGATAGTAACTGTTTTAATGGGTCCCAGCTATGGGTAAAATAACAATTTTTTTTCATTTTTTTTGTTGTGATCACAACCTAAATTTATATTGTTGTTAATGTTTATTAACCTGAAGTACTTAACTGTGGACAAAATGATATAACTAATTTTTGTGGATATTAATTTTCTTTAAAAAAAAAATAAATAAATAAAAATAAAATAAAAATTATTTTATGAATGCTAAAAAGAAAAAAAAATCTGAATACTAAAATATTTGTTCTATATGAATACTGACTTTACTAATATCTTGAAAGAAGATTCCATAATACACCCAAAAATGAGGGGGTGTTGCAGTTTTTTGTGTATACATATGTACTAGTGACCAAGTCAAAATGAGTTGACTCATTTTATAATGCACCAATAGAAGGGTTAACCAATCAGAAAGCTCAAAATATTCAATGCGATGTGTATAAAGGCAGCCATTTTTTTTCTCCCAAATTGTATGCACTGCCAACCTGATATCGAAGACTTAAAGAATTACTTAACAACCGCTACTTTCTCTGAAACTTCACTGCCAACCTCTGATATTGAACAGATTACGGACTTCACTGAATTCCATATTCAGAGACTGCGGCAAACATGGTCAACAACTTCTTGGTCTCATCTGAATTCTGTTCTTTCTTGTCTTGAAGCCAGAACACAGCAATTGCTTGTCTGTATCCTATTTGTGTGTTAATATCATTCTTAGTTTGTGAACTTTTTGCTTTATTACTGTTAATTTGCCTTATTTCTGTTGCTTTGTATTGCTATTATGGTTCCCTCAATATTATTTTTGCACTATTCTTTTTTTCTCTCTCCTGCTATTGTTTATAGCGAATTTTGTCGATTCTGTTTCTTGGGCATTTCTGTCAATTCTGTTTAACCATGTCCAATTATTCTCCACAATTCCTAAAAAATTTTGAATCCCACCACTGACTGCATGAGTATCTTTTCAGTGTGCAATTTAAAACAAAACTACCCCTATTAATTGGATATAAGGAAATGCTCTTTAAAATTAAGGAGAGGTATAAATTTAAATGCTACATTTTCACAAATCTGTCTTAACTTTTAAATCAAATCTTAGCTATTGTTATCTTCATCCAAACTGAAAGGCATGAACCCAATTTTCCCTAGGCTGAATCTCATCACCAGATTTCTTGACAAAATGCCTTGCTTCTGTATTTAATTTCAGCCAAAGCTTTTTTCATTAAAACTGAAAGGCACAAATCCACTTTTCCCTAGGATCTACCCCATCACCAGATTTCTCAACAAAAATGTCTTGTGATTAGCATTTACTTCAAATCCTAACCAAAGCTTTCTTCATCCAAACTGAAAGGCATAAATCTACTTGTCCCTGAACTCCCAGCAATATCATTCTTCATTCAGATTGAAAGGCATGAATCTACTTTGCATTGAACTGCCAGCTATGCCATTCTTCATCCAACCTTCATTTGTTTACTTCAACAACAGAACATCTTCAACATTTGTTTTAGCATAAAAAAAAGATATGTGCACAAGAATAATAAAGACCAAAATGTTCTTATTCTCTGTTAACAATGTTACCTTCAAGCTGAAAGACAAATATACCAAACTCAGATGGTGTTGATTTGCCAGGATAGAGAAACAAATCTGTTTGAATATCAGCAGTTGCTTGTTATGTTTACTTTGGTCTAATACCTTTTGGAAAAGCATTAATCAATATCTGCCTACATTATGTTCTTCAGAGGAAGAATTTTAAATCTAAGATCTGAAATTTCAACCAATGTAGGGGTATTTCAACAAGGGGAAATATTTCTACCAAGGGATAATATTAAACCCTCTGAGGAATTTCATCCTTGACAGGAATTTTAACCAGGGAGAAATTTCAACCAGGTGAAGAACTTCATCCAGAGGAGGTATTTCAACCAGATGGGGAACCTCACTCAGGGAAAGTAATTCAACTAGGTGGGGAACTTCCCCTAGTGGAGGAAGGAATTAGGCATTTGGTTAATTGGAAAAATTTTTTTATCCATCAAAATAAGGATATTTTCATTTGTTTATAATTAATAATTTCATTAATTAATTTTATCCCTTACAGGAATTTCAACCAGATAGGGAACTTCACTCAGGGGAGGTATTTCAACCTGATTAGGAACTTTACCCAGGGGGGAGGGATTTCAACTAGGTGAGGAACTTCACAAGAGCAGGGAGGAATTAGACATTCAGTTAAATGGAAATTTTATGAGCCATTGAAATAATGATTTTTTTTTATTTGTTTGTAATTAAAACAATTTGGTTTCATAAATTGTTTCTCTAATTATCACTAGCAAAACTATAATGGCAAAAATAATTACTAAATGACAATCCAAAATGGGAAGGAAGTGAGGAAACCTAGAATCCTAAGGGGAGGAATATGGTCTGAGACTCTGTGAATGACTTGTTTAAAGATAATGTTATTTTCTAAAGCATGTACAATTTTGCAATTTTTTTTAATCATTTCACCCCAATCAAGGCAATAAAGCCACTAAGATGCTAGGTAGGGGGTATTAAATGTTAAAGAATACGAGAAGAGAAAAACAGTATTAAGGAGAGAAAACAATAAAAAAACAGGAATTATTAAGACAGGAGATAATGATTGATATTGCATTTGAATTTTTAAGAGAAGAAACTATTAGCATAGAACTTACGGTTATATCTAGCCATTCTAAGTGTAAAATGATGAGATCTTGCCACAAAACTAGTACAGTGCTTAAATTCATAGCCTAGATACCATGCTCCTCCTAATATTGGAATTCACTTATGTGAAGAAGAATTTTTGATGATCAAAGTTGATTGGAAAGCAAGAAGCCAGAAGAGAGTTCCAAAAACAAGTTAAGAAAAGAAAACTGTTAGCATAGAACTTATGGTTATATCTAGCCATTTCAACTGCAAGATGACAAGATCTTGCTACCAATCTAGTATTATGCTTCAGTTCATGAAGTCTGGATACCATAGAGGAAAGTAATATTTATTTTCTTTTAATACAAAAATGTGGCACAAGGCCAAAAGGAGGGATAGGGAAAGGCTGGTCTTCAATCTGTCTTATCTTAAACTTAGCTAGCCCCAATTACTGACCCAAACATACCACAGCATTCCTTACACAAAACCAACCCTACTTCCACCATAATACCTCAAAGTCTCTATGTAATTCTAACTAGTTCCTATATGTACAATTTGTCTGGCAGTGGGGAGGGATAAAATAACAAAATTTAAAAAGGAAACCCCAATGAATATTTACAATGAATACAATTTATATGCAAGAAACTAAACAAAATAGTGTTAGTAATAAAAAAAAAAGGAACAATCCTTAAATGTGGCAGAAAAATCAGTGAACTGGACAAAATTAATGCAGGACTAGGTAATTAATAACAATCATTCAATCAATCACTCGTGCAAACACAAAAACAAATATGAAATACACATCCAGAAAATGAAAAGTGCTATGCATCTATCAGAGAACTGACATCTCTAACATCCATAACAGAGGAGGGAAAGTTCATTATAACAATTATCATGAAAGTATAGAAAAAGCACAGGAAAGCTGGAATACAGTAGTGGGAAAGTAACTGAAGCCGAGATGCCAGGTCAGAACCAATAACATTGCAGATTCTTCTAAAAAAAATATTTCCAATTAAAAATAATATGCTTCATTTTTGTATGTTATTAATATAGAAATAAAGTACAATTACCTTCTTATGCAATCTGTATTATTGCAGGAAGAATTTACAATATTTACATTGTTCAGACTGTTGTCCTCATCTTTATTGTCATATTCATGATATTTCAGCTGTTGTATGCTCCAGCCTTCTTCAAATGATATACATAGGAATTTCAAACTGAATCCTTTATTTAGTCCACTGGAGTAGATTGTTCTAGTTCCACTTGCCATGTCTTTTCTGGATATTTCAGTTTCAGTTAATTCCCTTTAGTAACTCAACTCTCTAAGTTTTTGTTCACCTCTGCTGTGGCCAAGTATTGAAATTTCAACTCTTTGGAGCAAGTGACTGAATTACTTCAACCAACACTTTCATCCACTGTCTTTAGGGACATATGGCCCAGTGGAGAAAAGCGTTGATTGATTGATCCAAAAGTTACTTGACCCAAAGAGTTGTGAGTTCAAAAAGTTGGAGAGTTGAGTTACCAGGTTATTAAGGGGAATTAACTGAAACTGAGATGTCCAAAGGCATGGTATGTGGAATTAGAATAATCTACCCCAGTGGACTAAATAAAGAGTTCAGTTTGAAATTCCAACGTATATCACTTAGAGAAAGCCAGAGTGTACAATGGCTGAAACATTGTGAATATGACAATAAAGATGCAGACAACAATCCAAACAATGTAAATAGTTGCAATATCTCATCTCAAAAATATAGACAGATGTTGCAGGAAGAATTTTTTAAAATGTCAGAACTTTTATTCATGCTAATAATTGTCTATATAGTTACCCAGTAAAGTTTGGCAGTTTTCTTTTGCTAAGTACTATGTCCCTTAAGGATGTTGACAATCCTGGCTCTCTGTTATGGTCTGTCACCACTGGCTTCAGCTTTTTGAATCCCAATGCTATTTCATAAATTGAATCAATACAAGATTCTTTCTTTTTCACATTCTTTTTATTATAAAGATGTGATAGCATTGATTCTAGCAGGTAGCAGGAAGAAGAACTTCAGAAGAATGCATGGCTTAGTGTTGGGTTAGCATTCTGCCATGTATGCTCCGGTCTTCAGGTGATATATATAGGAATTTCAAACCAAAGCTTCTATTTAGTCCACAGGGGTAGATTGTTCTAGTTCCACTTGCCATGCCTTTTCTGGATATCTCAGTTTCAGTTATTTCCCTTTAGTAACTCAACTCTCCAAGCTTTTGTTCATCTCTGCTGTAGCCAGGTATTGAAATCACTCTTCTGTTTTTCCCAGGTCCACACTGACCTGCATGGTAGCACCTGTTAGGCTCCTATCTATGGGTAAATAGTGAATCCCCAAACAAAAATGAACAGTACATTTTTTAATGACTGAAAGTATAAAATTATTTACAATTAAAGGCATAAAATTGCATTCAAAATATTCAGATTTCAACATTAATCTGGTTGAGGAAAGTGTGCTAATGCTTCAAAATTCTCATGGCTCTCTGCCAATTTCATTCCATTTTGGTCTTATATCGAAAAATTAGGCAAAGTCAATCCATCACTGTCAGAATTCAATGTCCAAAAGGTATTCTGACCAATCATTGGATTTCCTGGCCAAGCCTCTACATTCTGTAACATACTCTCCTTTCCAACTCATAGCAGTGTGTTTTTACTATTCTGCCATTCATTTACATAATGAATAGTGGCTCAGATTGAGGAATCGGAGAACCGAGTTTGAATTCCAGTTGAATCTATTACATTCACTTACATGCTAATACCCTTGGGAACAGTATGAATCCTCTTCTTTTCCTGCCAGCTATGGGTAAATAGCAGGACAGACCAGGTTCTATAACCTTGGCAACTGGTCTACCACAGAAAGAAATGGCAACCTACTGCGAGAAATATCTGCCTTGTCATGTATGGTACATAACTGACTGACTGACTTGCTGCTTCCTTCTGCCCTTTTTACCTTCAGTGTCTTATGAGTGTCAAATTTTCCAAGCTTTCTATCATCATTATGTGTCCTAGAAATTTCTTTCAACTTCTTTTTGTTTCCATTTTTCTTAAAACATCCTCATAATTCACATATTCAATTCATGGTATTTTCAACATTCTTCTATCAAGCCATATCTCTGTTACTTTATGTTTCTTCTTCATCCGTGAATAAATTGCCAAGCATTCACTGCTATATATGAGAACTGATATTATATAACATTTGAACACTTTATTCTTTTTTCCAGTAAAATTTTCCTGTTTTCTAATATTTTGATGTCCTGGGTATGACGCTAAACTACATCTGGCAGCAAGACCTCTGACTGAGAAATTGGAGGTTTTGAGAAGTATAGAACCACCTCTTAAGTGCTGTTGTTCCCAAATCCACACTGACTTTGGGGGTAGCACCTGTTAGGCTCCTAGCTATAGGCAAAGGGTGAATCCCCAAACAAAAATGAACAGTACATTTTTATAATGACCAATAATACATTTTTATAGTAAAATTACCAACAATATGTTCTATAGTAAAATGATAATGAAACACTAAGTATAAAAATGCATTTTATAGTAAAATTACCAGCAATACATTTTATTATATACAAACTATATGTGTAAAAAACATAGGTTTGCCTTGAAAGTATAAAATTATTTCCAGTTGAAGGCATAAAATTGTGTTCAAAATGTTTAGATTTCAACATTAAATAACCCATAGAGGTTAATATACTGTTTGTTATATTCCATGCTAATAGGAATATTTTCTTGAAAAACAACGTGGATAAAATAAGTAAAGGTTTATTGTAAAAACCAGTAAAATAAGAAATAAGTTAATGATTATTGCAAGTCAGTCCAGTAGTGAGTGCTACTATTGGAAGGTTGGTAGTTCTCGCATAAGTCTGAGTCGTACTCAACAGATTCCAGCTAGATTCCATAATCCGTTAACTTACCAATACTTATAGGTAGTTACTCATGGTGGTGACAGGTTATTCCATTACATCACTGCTAAACAAAATCAACCATCAATCAAAACTTAATACTTTGTTTAGATTTTGGAAGACATCTTTTACTATTCCAATGTGTCTTCAGATTTTGGTGGCTTATTTTCTGTCATCTCTTAAAGTACTTCCCAGATATTTAAACTTCTGTACTTGCACAGTTCTGACATCAATGATTCATGGCTCACATATTGTGAAAAGGAAATTAAACAATAAACATCATTGTATTTTAGTGCTTGCTATATCTAAACTCCCTGCATGTAGATAAGATTTCAACTTTCTTTTTCATTGCTTTCTAATTTTATCGCTACACCACCCACTAGTGATTAGTTTTCATCATTTCTCAGATTAAGAAACGTATTTTTAGTGGCAAGGAAGATTTAACAATTAGACATAGAATTTAACATGGTTTAACCAAAAGTCTGTTTTGACAAGTTTCATAGATAAATTATATAATGCCCACTGCAAATCAGATGAAAAGGCATGTAAATGTATTGCTCATGATTTTTTAATAGAAATGTATTTCCCTTTCAAATCAGATAAAATTAATCATTGTAAGCATTACCAATAGAATGGGGCTATTATATTTCTGATGTAAATATATATAAATATATATGGTGACTATTTCCATAAAGGATCCAACCATCATGTTCAACCAATATAGTTTTACATACATCATTAAAATTGCTATTAAGAAATCAGTTTTCATATCATTCTTTGGCCAGATTACATGTTTCTCTTTGTGACATTTACTTAAAGGTTGCTTTCATGTCTTTAGCCAATATTCTTAATATTTTGCATCTTTTTTCTCTGTTTACATTCATAATACTTCTTCTCTTCCTCTATGCACTGTTTCCTTCAGGATGTTGGTGATCATGGCTCTCCACAATTTCTTGTCCTTTGTAACTCTTAATTTTGTCTTTTTTTATGTCTCCTATACTCTGTCTTGCTATCCATTAAACAAATTCATTAGGTAGGTTATGCATTGTTTTCCTCTATCCCTCTTTCCTTCAATCTATCCTGCAAGTATCAAATTTTCCAAGCCTTCTTTCCTCATTATGTAGATTATGTGTTGTTCTCCTGTGTCCTGTGAGTATCAAATTTTCCAAGCCCTCTTTCCTCATTATGTAGGTTATGCATTGTTCTCCTCTGTCCTTCTTGCCTTCAATGTTCCCTGTGAGTATCAGATTTTCCAAGCCTTCTTTCCTCATTATGTAGGTTATGCATTGTTCTCCTCTGTCCTTCTTGCCTTCAATGTGCCCTGTGAGTGTCAGATTTTCCAAGCCTTCTTTCCTCATTATGTAGGTTATGTGTTGTTCTCCTCTGTCTCTCTTGTCTTCAATCTGTCCTGTGAGTATCAGATTTTCCAAGCCCTCATTGAGTCATTAAGTAATTTTTCTGTGTCTAGTCTATTTCCTGTCACCTGAAAACTGTTTTCAAAAAAAGAGAAGAAAAAAATTCACATAACAGTTCAAGTCAAATTAATAAGCGGAGTCATTAAGAAATCTTCCCATGTCATGAAAGAAACAAAAAGAAAACCTACTTTTTAAAAACTCAATAATTTTTTGATAATAAAACTTTTGAATTTGGAATTCATCTGCTTTCTTATTTTCCTTTCCTTTCGTCTTTGTAGACGAATTGAATATTTTTAGAAAGCCAAATTTCCGCCCCCTCAACATTCCAGTGAGTAATAGTGCACTATAAAAGAAACACCTTATGCAATATTAAGAGTTAATACTAATTTCATTATGGAAACATTGACTTACACAGAGTCATTTGATATTTACTGTGAATCTTAAATAAAGATCAAAAGGAATTTTCAATACTTTCACTTTTCCTTTGAAATTTAAGAAAAAAAGCCTCAAAGCTAAGAACATTCTGTCATTTACTAAAAATCCTTAATAGAGACATATATATTTTTAGAATCATATACAAAGAATAGGAAAGAATCCAGTTTAGCAAATAGTTCTGTGGAAAGCCAGTTGCATAAACAACACAGGAATGAAACACAAGATTCTTGAAGTTGAACATCTTGGAACAGGTGCAAAAATTATTTGCATTTTGAGACGTATTTGAAATGAAGATTGGTAACTTTGCAGTAGACATTGTCCTCTTCAACTTCATTTGGTTCCAACTGAAACTTCTAAAAAGACGATTATCTCTGTCTGCTGTAACTTGTCAGACATTGTTCCAGATTTGTTGTTAATTTATCATTTTTGTTTTTTGATCCATATCTGAATTATATCAATTGTCAATCATTCAGTATTAGACCAAGGTAGACATTGCTTAACTTATATTATGAAATAAACAAAAAATTTTGTTTTGTTTTTTGATAGCGTTTTTTTAACCTAGAAATTTTCAATAAAAAAATTTTTATATCTATAACTCCATTACTCAAATGATCACTGATCTGATATTAACAAGAATGGACATTGCTTAACTGTCATAATGAAGCATTATTGAATATGAAACTTTAGTCTTGTAACTCATTCAGTATAGACCAGGTTGAATATTACTCAACTTATATTATGAAAGTGATTTTCAGTTAAGTTTTCAGTTTTATACCTCAATTTGCATTATTCAAAAAATCGCTCATTTATTCTTCACTAGGCAAGCCATTGCTTAACTTGGTCACTTGTGGCATCTAATCCCTTCTGGTTATGTGTTGTTTTCATCTATCCCACTTGCCTTTAATTTGTCCTGTGAGTAACAGATTTTCCAAGCCCTCTTTCCTCATGTTTGAGAAATTGCAGCTTTTTCTTCCTGATGTTAAGTATAAGTTTCCTTTTAGTTTCCATTATCTCTAGAACTTTGTTGTTGCTCACACATATCGTCAACATCTTTCTGTAGAACTACATTTCTGTTGCTTCCAGTCTCTTCTTCATCTTTGAGGAGATTGTTTAGCATTCACTGCCATATAGGAGGACTGATATCACATAACATTTCACTACTCTTTTGTTTGTTTCTAACAAGATTTTTAATTATTTTATGCTACTAACTGATAAAAAAAATTTTCATGATAGCTGTTATATGTATAATGTTAATGCATGGCTTATGATTTTACTATAAGAATGCATTGAAAATCAGAAAGAAAGGGATTGTTAGTGGTCAGGAATAAATGCAAGCATTACTGATAGAATAGGGCTATTATATGTATAATGTTAATGCATTGCTGATGATTTTACTATAGGAATGCATTGAAAATCAGGAAGAAAGGGATTGTCAGTGGTCAGGAATGAATACAAGCATTAATGATAGAATAGGGCTATTATATGTATAATCTAAATGCATTGCTAATGATTTACTATAGGAATGCATTGAAAATCAGGAAGAAAGGGATTGTCAGTGGTCAGGAATGAATGCAAGTATTACTGATAAAATAAGGCTATTATATATATAAAATAAATGCATTGCTAATGATTTTACTAACCAAATGTATTGAAAATTGAAAACAAAAAGGATTGTCATTGCTCAGGAAATAATGCAAACATTACTAACTGAAAGATTATTATATATAGAAACTAGCTGAATTACCTGCTCCTTATTGCATGTCACACTTTTTTTTTTTCGTAAGTTAATGTTGATTGATTTTAAATCCTTGTTATAATTTGTGGAGAAAAATGATGCATTTCAATATTACTCAATGATCTTGTCGATGTGATCTCCATCTTATGGCTTTTTCCTTCTATATTTTGGATAGGAGTCATTCCCTTATTTAAATTTAAATCAAAGGGAAAAACATTTTCAATGGGAGGTTTGGGTGAAAATGGCTTGATCTGACCACTTTGAAATGTATTTGATGCAATACTTGATTGAATAAATTGATGAGCAGATTTCAATATTGATATGACAGTTGAATTGTCACAACAAATATGTATTGTAAAGCACTACCCACTGATTGGTGATTTCTTGCTCAACTTGACATTCATATTGTCTCATTTTGATCTTGCCGATGTGACCTCCATCTTCTGGCTTTCTCTTTCTATATTTTGTATAGTAGTTCCCTTGTTTTAATTTAAATCAAAGGGAAAAAAAAATTTCAGTGGATGTTTGTGCCCCCCGGGGACCCCCTTTGATCAAAACGAAATATACTTAATACCCTAGGAGTCATTCCCTTGTTCAAATTTAAATTTAATTTATATCAAAGGGAAGAAAAAATTTCAGTCAGGGGTTTGTGCTCTCTGGTGACCATCTTTGATCAAAAGGAAATATACTTATCCAAGTATCCTGGGAATCATTCTCTTGCTCAAATTTAAATTTAAATTATATCAAAGGGGAAAAAAATTTCAGTCAGGGGTTCATGCCCCCTGGGAACCCCCTTTAATCAAAATGAAATATGCTTATCCAAGTACCCTGGGTAATGTTGTTTCAGAATATATATAGTTATGGGGTTTCTATCTCCAAAACCCTAGGAGGAGTTCAATAACAAACAGACAGAGGCTACAACTTTATATATGCACATTTCATTGAATACAATAGACAAGGTGCTTTGATTTAGTTTTTTGTACAATTTCTCATGCGATCTAATAATTTTTTTCTTTTCAGATGATAAATTATATAAAAACTGTTTGAATGTTCTTTTTTTCCGAGCACTTTTGGCTATACATTTAGCCATTTTCAAGGATGTCGTATTCAATGAAATATGCATGAAAGAAGGATTGCTGCTTAAATACACAAACTTTATATATACAGATATATGCACATGGTTAATAATGTTAGAAATTCATTGAAAATCAGAAAGAAAGGGATTATCAGTGGTTAGAAATTAATGCAAGCATTACTAACAGAAGGGCTATATATATATAATGCAAATGAATTGCTAACAACATGATGACAGAATTGCAATGAAAATAAGAAAGAAATGGATTGTCAATGGTCAGGAATTAAATCAAACTTTGCTGACATAATAAGGTTCTTATACTAATTAACTTACCAAATGAACTTTTATTTTAAGTTGGGAGAAAAACCTTTATGACAGTACTTTTTGTAAACATGAATTTTGAAACAAATCCAAAGAATTTTTCACAGACACTGCATTTTTTTTTTTTTTTCAATTGTTTTTCTATTCTTCCCCACTCTGGTCCATTTTAAGAAAGCAAAACTACTAAAGATAAGCAGCAGCAGGACTTGTTTATTTCCTGGTGTCACATCACATAAGAATTCAAGGAAGTGCTGTCAAAAGACATGTGTGGGATGCTTGTAAAAGGTAAATATGATGTTTGGAGGATTGTATGCATAACAGATAAATGCATAATATTGCGCATCAGCACATGTGCAGAGGTCAAATCTACAATATTATTTGTCTAGAAAAACAAAATTTTATGGTTTTAAGTTGGCATCTCTCTAGTATAAAGAACTGTTGGAATTGCTAGGTAACCTTGACATATTTGGGAACAATATTAGAATAATCCAGAACCTACACTGGCAGCAAGCCACCTGCATGAGGATGGAAGAGGAATTCAGTAAACACACAAAAATACAGACGGGTGTAAGACAAGGAGATGTCTTATGACTTATTCAACTTATGCAGTGGGAGAATTAGAAGTCCTACCAGGATTGGTGTCCACAATCTTAACATAAGATATGCAGATGACACAATGCTGATAGCAGACATAGAAAGGAAACTGCACAAATTCCTAGAGAAGGTAGTGAGAAGAAAGGACTGAACATCAATTGCAAAAAGATGGAATGCATGGTTGTTAGTGAAATTAACAGCACAACATGCAAAAGCTAAGCAAAATATTAAGAAATAAATTTTGCTAGAAGCAAAAAAAAAAAATGTGCTGAAACATTATGTAATATCAGTCCTCCTATATAACAGTGAATATTAGACAAACTTTCACTTCACTGATGAAGATACTTGAAACAACATAAATATAATTCTGCAGGAGGAGGAGGATATTATGGATCAAACGTGAGCAATAGCAAAGTTTTAGAGAAAATGGAAACAAAAGGGACACTTATACTTATTATTAGAAAGAGATGGTTGAAATTTCTCAGGCACACAATGAGGAAAGAGGGCTTGGAAACAGAATAGATTGAAGGAAAGAAGGAGAAGGGAAAAACATGCATAACCTATCTAGAAAGTTTGAGTAAATAGATGCTGGAACAATGTTTAGGAGAGATAATGAAAAGACAAAATTTATTAAAATCTACAAAGAATAAGAAATTGTGGAGAGCCATGTTTGGCACCTTTGTGAAGGTCCATGGCACAGAAGAAGAAACCTTCACTCTTTGTGCCATAACTGTTTGTTATATTAAACGTATTGTAGCAGAACAAAGAAGAAACAACAAAGGTTTAAAGAAGTCAGTGTAAATGTCTCTCAGGAGATAAGTGAACTTGTAAAAGGTGTCTGCTTGGGAATATGGGAGGAGAGGGAGAATGTATTGTGATGTACTGGATTGATGGGCTTTGGTGATCTGTTTCTTGGAGATGGGAGGTTGTTTTCCAACAAAGTCTGTGAACCCAAGCCAAGTTGCTATCCAGCTGCCAAAAATGTCCTTTTGATGGGCTTTTATCTCCTTTCTTAGGCTAAAATTGGCTCTGGTTTTTATTTTATTTCTTTAGGTGGGAATGAGTGCTATTGGGTGGAAATTCTGAATTGTATTGCTTTTTTTTTTTTTTTTCTTGAGTGTGTGAGTAAAAATGGAAGGTATATGCTGAGTTTTAGTTCACTTTTGGGTGTTCAGAGCGTTCACATCCAGGCAGTGGTGGAAATTAGTGTAGCATAAATCAAAAGATGTGGTTTTAGAGAAAATGTAACAGCTCCCCTTGATCTTATTTTAATTCATGGATTCATGGTTGGTGTGTTTTAGGTATGGTGTGGTGATGCTTCATTTTTTTTTAACTGCATAATGAAATTTTTAATATTCAGTAGCTGACCACATATTTGCCTTTTGGGATTTCTTTGGAATATCAGGAGTGATCATTCTGTGAGATTGCTAGATTTATAGTCTTCATTGTTTATATGGCTGTCAGATGAAGGATGAGGTGCTAAGTTGGGCATTACTTGGAGAGTCTGTGATAGAGGAAGCAAGTTTGTATAATTAAGATAGTCAGGCCAAGGTACAAAGTGGCATATATTAGCACAATGGACCTGACTAGTTTCACCATAACCATTTGCAGTTTGGAATACCATATCATTCATCTTGATGACTTGGTCCAAGGCATATGTGATATGTGGAACGTGGCTGAATGAGGTCTGTAGAGTAAGACCTTGTCTTCAACTTGTATCGGATCTATATAGATGAATTGGTTCAGATGTTTGTTCATCTTGTGGTTGGCCTCATAGTCTGCTAGGGCAATATGTTGACCATCTTGGCTTCAGTCAATTTCCCACAGCCATAACATAGCTTCCCTGTGCCTTTTTTGTAAGTATTTTTATTGTAATTGTTCTGATGAACTTCCCTCTATGGTATCTAGATTTTATGAATTTAAGCACACTACTAGATTGGCAGCAAGGTCTCATCATTTTACAGTAGAAATGGCTACATGTAACCATTAGCTTCTTCTCTTGTACTTCTTGATCTGTGATACCCAAAAATTCCTTATCTGATAAATTCCTCTTCCTTTATTGTTATCTCTCCTTCATAATGTTTTTCTTTCATATTCTCTCACACTCAAGAAACCCTTGTGTCTTAGTGGCTTTATTGCCATGCTTGATGTGAAATGATATATATATATATATATATATAATCAAACAAATCCTTTTTTTTACCTCATATGGGGAATAGGCTATTTCATCAGATGATGAAAGTGGTCATCTGTTTTTTCTACCCCGGTGTGGGATGAAATGAAGTTCATTTCTGTAAGGTTATAGGGAGCAGGATATAGCAGTTCTGTGAGAAATTGATACTGGAAGCTAAAGAGTCAACTTAAACCTTAACTTGACAAAAACACCTAATGCAGAGTTTACACTTTTCACTGTTTCAGTCAGACGCTAGGCACAAGACAGTGGCCAAGGAGGGTGGTAAGTATCTATCTTAAAGGGAAGAAGTTTTAATATAAAAAAAAAAAACAGAATATTAACTTTATGATGACAAATTGGGGGTATTAGAAGAAAAGACAAATTTTAACTTAAATTTAAAATTAAAGAAGAAATTAAAAACAAACCTAAAAATAAAATTAAAATAAATTAAATATATATATATATATATATATATATATATATATAAAGAGATATAACAAATTAATGGAAAGAGAGTTAGGAAAATATTCTATGTAGATGAAAGTTTATAAATAATTAATATAGTGTAAAAGGTTTTAGAGGGGGGTGACTTAAAGTAGCTAAATAAGGCAAAATTCCACTATGGGAATTAGAATTAGTTTTTGGTTTATGTCGACATTTAAAATGTTAAAGGAGATGGGAGTCAGGAAGTGATTTTGGGTAGCTAATCAAGGCAAAACTATCTTATGGAAATTTGAACTTTTTTTATGTTGACATAGGAACGAATTAGTATTTAAATTTCAACATGGGTTAAGCTCTAAGGTAGCTACACCTCTAACTACAGAAACATGAATAAACACAGACATGAATTTATAGAACAAACAACTATTTCTTTGGTGAAAAACTGGTGCAGTAGAAAAGAAAAAGGATGAATCTCTGTCAGAGCAATTATTTTGTTGTAGGAACAACTGACACCAGTCATAAATTACACATACAAGCTTTTCAGAAACGTATTTAGTATTAGTTTGCAAAGCTTATACTTAACAAAAAAATCCAATTATGAATGATGGGGCATTAGTTCTTGTGTCAAATTCCTCATCCAGAAATAGTGGAATTTTATAGCACTGATGGCTTGAGCAGATATGTCATTCCTGGTCTATCACTGTGGTTGCTTCTCCTCTGTTACTGTACTACTGTCTAAATGCTAATTTTCCTCTGCTAAATTTGGTAGAAATAGGCTCAACTTGAACATAGCTTTAGAGTATCAATTTTTTGTTTCATTAGACAATGTTGAATCCTTAATTCTGATTTGCTGATTTTGTTATTTTACAGGAATTATGTCCGCAGCATTATTTACGTTACAGTTTCTAAATGTCTAAGTTAATGCTCTAATCCTGGCTACATCCATCCATGTGTGTGAAAATATCTTTTAGGTTTTTGGAAGTGTGACACATGCACACATATAATAGAAATGCTGAATTTAGAGTGGTTAATGAGCCATTACATCATTATTTTCTTGTCTCTGTTTTCACATTTCCTGCAAAAATATTTACAATTAGTTTTTACTGCCTTGCTTTTTGGCTTCTAATCAACTGCCTCTTGATTGTCATTCCTTTTGGTTTGCATTATTATGAAAATATATATACTGATATTTATCTATCCATATATATATATATATATATATATATATATATATATATATAAGAATGACAATAGGAAAAAATCTTAGTTTTTGCCAATGCATTTTGTCTTCTGACTTTATCAAGGCAAAAATGAAAACGAAATGTTTTTTTTTTTTTCATAGTTACATTAAATCCAAAATTTAAAAAGAGAGAGATGCTTTTTGTGTAAGCCTCTTTCTGGTTAATGTTAACTTGCTTTATACTAAGAGTTTTTTTTTCCCCCATGTTGACAATATAGTAAAATTTCCCAGAACACTTCTGTGGATAAGACAAATTCGTATAAGAATGACAATTAGAAAAAATATATAGAAATATAGTCTTAAGATGTGCTATATTCATGGGATAAAGTGCTCAATATCAGAGATAGAGCGTGTGTAAATATAAAAGTGAACATAGAAGTCCACACTTAGAGGCGACAGTCTGTTTCATGCTAGATGCAATCATCAGGACACAAGTGCTGTTATTTTTCTCAGCTTTCTCATCAAAAATAACAGCACTTGTGGCCTGACGATTGCATCTAGCATGAAACAGATTGTTGCCTCTAAGTGTTGACTTCTATGTTCACTTTTATATTTGTGTATATATATATATATATATATATATATATATATATATATATATATATATATATATATATATATATGGGAAAATGATATATAAATTTTTTTATGTATTAAGAACAATTTTGCGAGAAGTGTGATGATGAAGTAGAAACAGTTTTGTGTGATGCATTTTGTCCTTCAGGACTTCATTAGACTATGTTTATAATGATGTGACTACATAAAAATATTGTGAAAATAAAAATGCAAGAAGCTGGATATAAATTTACTGTGATTGACCTGGTAATTAAAGCAATTTCTAAACATTTTCATCTTAGTAAATTGTTTTCTCTTTTAAATTGAGTAGTATTTTTTTAAATCAAAATTGTAGTTAGTCATTACAGTGAGCAACTAATACATTTAACATGTTGTTTTGTAAAAGATCCCTTTTGTGTTCATATCATCTTATCCACAGTGAATTTGCATCTAGGTTCTCACAATGTTTCATCATTCTTAGCATATCACATTTTTACAAAAAAAAGAATATTAGCTCTGGATTTACATTGAGCTCTCAGGATTTCATTCTCCTTGGGATTCCCCCAATGGATTACCAAGTTTAACTATATATATATATATATATATATATATATATATATATATATATATATATATATGTGTGTGTGTCTGTGTCTACTTATCTATTTGTCTTCCTCTGTTTTGTCTATCTGTGTATATATGTCTCTTTATATGTTTCTTCATTTATAACACTCCTCAGAGTCAGATAAGAATAATTATTGACAGAGTGTATATTTTTATAAGCACTTATTAAATAGTGTCTTGATGATAAACTACATCCAGCAGCAAGGCCTCTGTTCAAGGATATTTGAGGAGTGTGGAACCACCTCTTAATTGTTGTTGTCCCCAGGTTCATCCTGACCTAAACTGGGGTCAAAACACTATGAAAGCATAAAAATACATTTTTATAGTAAAACAGTGATAGATTATAATAGCAAAAAAAATTGCCAAAGCTTCCAAGAGAATTAAATTTTGGCATTAAATGACCCATAAGGAGTTGATATACCATTAAACAAATGAACAAACTTAATAAATATACTAACTAAATTTTCAAATTTAAAATTTTCTGTACAGCCAATTGTTAATAACAACATTATAATAATTGAAAACTTAAATCTTTGATTAGTTTGTTTCATTCATATATATATATATATATATATATATATATATATATATATTTAATTTATTTTGTTTAAATGTTATTTTTATTGATACTCATATTTGAGTAGATGCTCTGTTTTTTAATTAAACAGTATTTTTTATCCAACTACATCTACCAGCCTAAATATTCAAGAAATTTTGTCAGAAGAATGTGTGTCCTCTGGTAGGATTCAAATCTGCATTCCCTCTGGCGAACTGTCATTAGATCTGACGTGCCTTTTTATGAATTCTATCATTGTTATAGTTGATACGTTTTATTTGAAATAGACACACCATTCTTTGAATCAGCCTCATTCCTTCTATATTCCATTTGTAAGAAAAAAGTTCTACTTAGCTTCTTTCCAAGAACTGTTACTTTGTGGAACAGATTTCCACATAGATGCTTCCTCATACCTTATAATCTTAACCTCTTCAAGTCAATATCTATCCTCCCTATCCTCATAATCTTCACTTAGCACTTCCTCCTCTTACTTTTGTATCATATACCTCATTCAGTAGCTCTCTTTTTTAGCCCTTGTATTAGGTGAAAAAACTACTGTAGTACAATGGTTTTTGAAGTCATCAACTAATTTGAAAGTTGAGTTAATGCTCTCACTGGATGCCTTATTATTTTGGTCTTGTGCCAGACTAAGATGATCTCATTAAATAACTAGAGCCAGCTATACCTACAGGTTTGCAGCATCTTATGTTATGAAAAGAATGATTTTCTTTCCATCTGGTTGTTTACTATCTCAAAACATCCATACAGAATGCCAGCACCTGATAATGCAAAATAGGAACTGTATACTTTTTAAAAAATCAGTTTACCTTTCTTCAAACTTAACGGAATTTTCATATATCACTGAGTTCAGTTGCACCTGTAAAAAAAATAAAATTATATTAACAAATAATGTTTTTTATTTGTTTTTGAGAAATTAGCCATACTTCTGATGAAGTTAAAATGGCACTTTTGCCATAACATATTGGTAGGTTTGTTACACTGCCTTCTGCTTGTGTGTACTTATAGTTGGTACTATTGTAGTCACATGATCAAATTTTGAGCTTGATCGTTGCCAATTTTCTTGCTGCTGTTACAATGTAAACATGGCCGCTCTACTAGTAGTATGCACTAAGGAGAATCAAGGAGCAGTGAACTGAATCTGCAGAGGATATGCTCTCTCATTGATGATAACTCTCTGGTTTGCCATTACCATCTTTTGAGCTTGCTGAATCTTCCTATTAGTGGTAGAGGTTGACTAGCATCCTGCTCCTTTTTTATGCATCATGCTTGTTTGGCCACTTTTTTAAACTTCTTTGATCCACTCATACACACTTCTATTTGGTAGTGCACTGTTTCCATAATGTGTTAAAATCCACCAAAGAATTTCAGTCCCAGACACACATCCCAATCAGAGAATTCAAATCACTGCTCTTTGTTTCTCTTTCGTGCACACTGCTAGCAGAGTGGCCATGTTTACACTGTGACAGCAACAAGAAAACTGGCATGATCAAGCTCAAACTTTGATCACGCGACTACAATAGTACCAACTATAAGCACACATGAGCAGAAGGCAGTCTGAGAAACTTAAAGATACGTTATGGCAAAAGTGTGGATAATTTTTGACTAATTGAAACATAAAAAATGCTCCCTTTTAAATTTAAGTCAAAAGATAAACATTGTTCTAGTTTATACTTGAAAAGTGGTCTCTTTTTAGGAGAGGAATCTTGCCCCTCTGCAATAGATGAAGCCAGCATATTTTAAGCCCTATTGATAGAGCAAATGACTGCTTAAGTAAGTGTTGCACATTATATAACCAAATATGGATATATCTTAAACCAGTTTTGATTAGTCAAGCTAATTTATATTTAAAACAAGTCAACACTTGCCAAAATAATCATGTCTAACATTTGCAGAACATTTTAAGGGTCCAATGATTTGGGTATGATGGCTAGGACACCATAACCACATTTTCAAGATTTGTCACATGATTTGAGGTGAAAAAATATTCTTGGCCTTTGACCTAAATGATTTGAAATAAATCTCATCCTTTGTTCAAACTGTCTTTTTCTTTCTTCTATAGCTTTTGAAATGAAACAAGACCTCTTAAGCACAGAATAATGGATTTTGATTTTTGTTTTTACTCTTAATTGATAAACCAGAAGATATTGCAATTGGTATGTGACCAAGGTTATCCAAACAAAAGCCTATAAACCAGGTAGTTTGTGCCTTAGAGGAATTACCAGCTAGGATAAATGATGTGATTGAAGGTATTATTGATTATATAATACTAAAAGTCTGTGATTGCTTGTGCAGTGCATCTGTCTGGCACATAATACTATACAAGTTGTTTATACAGTAAGTGTTTTAATTTAAACTTTTTTCAAAGAGACAATTTTTTTAATTTAAATATTTTTAAGTTAAAGACAGGCACAAAGAGATCCTACTTTGCTGTTTCATCCAGTTGTTTGTAGAGTAATTATTTATATTTCAGCTTCCTTTAAACAATGTTTTAAATCTTTAAAAAATATTTTTAAGTTAATCTGATTTAAAAAATATTTTAAGTGAATAAGATTTAAAAATATGAGTTGTTAATACAGTAAGTATTTTTGATTTAACTTTCTTCAAAAAGGCAATTTTTTTAATTAAAATATTCTTAAGCTAAAGACAAACACAAAGACATCCCACTTTGCTCTTTTGTCCAGTTGTTTGTAGAGTAATTATTTATATCTCAGCTTTCTTTAAACAAAAAATATTTTTGGTATATTAAAATATATTTTCAGGTGAATATGATTTAAAGTTCAAATTTTTCCCAGAAGTTCTATTTGTATAAAATGCTATAAACAATCAGAAAAACGTTAAACATGAACTTATAAAGCAGATCAATGATGACATAAACGAACTGAAATATTTAACTGAATCATAATAAAATAATTCATTTCAATGGAAAGTTGAAATCAACTTCAGTGTTTAATAACCTGAACCATCAGTGACCTAACATGTCACAGTTAGTCTCATACTAAATTAAAAGTAACCTACTATCAGAAACCTTTAAAAAAAATCCTAATGTAAGTTTTTACTCTGATAGTATGTGACACACTGGAAATTAAAACCAGCAAAGTCTGTCAAAGAAACCTATTTCTGGTTGAACACTTGACATTCAATATTGGATCAACATTAAAACAAAAAAATTTTTGTTTTTCAGACAGTGAAAATAAATTACTAGCTTTTACAGCTTAATGGGTGAAAAAATGGTTGGTCATATTCAATGCCTTCTCAATCAAAATAGTGATATTCCATCATCCCGAGGCAGACCCTGAATTTTCACCAATCAGGATGAACAAGTGTTCTCTAAGGGGTGCCCTATGTCTTGAGGGGATATTAGAACTTAAGCTCAACCTAGGCCTCAAGTGGAACTCATACAAATGATCTATCACTAAAGATACTGAAAAAGATGGTCATTTCCTTGTACCGCTCCAGTATGTACCTGACTCCTGCTATCCTCTACTTTTATAAGAGCC
The DNA here is from genome assembly GCA_903632075.3 of Acanthosepion pharaonis. NCBI lineage: Eukaryota > Metazoa > Mollusca > Cephalopoda > Sepiida > Sepiidae > Acanthosepion > Acanthosepion pharaonis. Next base: position 1,526,345 of record CAHIKZ030000791.1, read on the forward strand.
AGATCAGACCGAAAATGGAGTTCTTTTGCCTTATATGGGTAGGAGCTGCCCAGTCTTCACTTTCCAGTTTCAGTAGAGTTCAAAAGCACCTTCACATCCTTGTGGGTGATGAATTATTTTCACCTTACAACTCATTTCTCACAGATGAAACATTACAGTCACTGCTTTATTGATATTTCTATGAAAAGTGTTCACATGAACATCATTCCTTAGTTCCACCAGTTCTAACCTTCATGGCTAAGATCTGCCATCCCATTGCATATTATAACAAACCACCCTCATTCCCTTTGTATTTCACCGGTAAAGTGTAAATTCCATTTGAGCAGCTGCTTTATGGAACTGACTCCCAATAAAATGCATCCCCAATCACTACAATCTTAACCTGTCCAAGTCTCACATTATTTTCCCCACATAAACTAGGCCCCTTATTCAGTAACCTACTATCTTGAGTGGCTTTTGGGCCTTGTACTGAGTGAAAATCGTTGACAAAAAAATTTATGGAGCTCGACCTCATAAAAAGATGCTTAATTGCATGTCCACACAGAAAAACCTAAAATTTTTTTCATATATTATTTCATTTTCTCAAACTATTTCCAAATCAACATACAAAAAATCACCAAACATAATGTCTACCAGACACACACACATATATTATCATCTGAATCCCACATAGATGAACTAGAATTACTATACACTTACAGACATAAATAATATTTACAGTTTTTCAGTTGGGTTTTGAATTTGTTAATTTCTTGAAACTTCAAATCAATGTGTCATCTCTCCTTGAATTCACAATTCAAAATTATACTAACATTTGTTAAACAAGTCAAATGCATGTGAACCATGATTAACCAATGAAAATCAAACATAAAAGAAAAAATATCAGATTTTCTTTCTTTTTTTCTCATTCTCAGATCAAGCTTTAATATAAATGAAACATTTACATTATTTACATAGTTCGGACTGTCCTCATCTTTATTGCCATATTCACAACCTTTTGGCCATTGTACATTCCTGCCTTTTTCCTATATAGGTTGGAATTTTGAATCCAACCTGTTATTTTGTCCACAATCTCCTCCAGTGGACTAAATAAAGTTCAAAATTCCAACATACATCTACTGAAGAAGACTGGAGTATACAATGGCCAAAATATTGTGAATATGACAACAGTCTGAACAATGTAAATAGTTACAATACCTCATCTCAGAAATATAGGCAAATAAGTGCAACATCTTAGATTGATAGATGTTTCCTATTTGTTATTTATCTTATCATTCTGTTGGATTCCAATCCATATTTGATCCCACCTCAATTAATGTAAGTAATTCAATCTGTTAATTGTAAGGACCCAAAAGTTAGTTGCCATTTCCACTTAAAAATCTTCAACACAGTAGAAACTTGGTAACTACTCTGCTGGCCTACAATTATTGATATTTTTTACCAAGAGACTTTTTAGTAAGATACAATAATCAACTAATAAACAACTACATTAAAAATCAGTTATTTTCATTGATCAGAAAGTAAAGAAAATATACCTGTATAATCAACCAGTAATAATAAAAATAATAAAATTGGATTGACCCAGAGTAGTGTGATAAAAATCAAAGATATTAAGATAGAATAAATCTAATAATAATAATAATAATGGAAAATAAAAATAATAAAAATTGTATCGACTGAGAGTAGAGTGATAAAAATCAAAGATATTAAGATAGAATAAAACTAATAGTAAAATAATATTAATAATAAAAATGGAAAATAAAGATATTAAAAATTGTATTGACCCAGAGTCTTGGCATAAAAATCAAAGATATTAAGACAGATTAAAACTAATAACAAAATAAGAGTAATAATAAAAGTGGAGAGTAAAAATAATAAAAATTGTATTGACTGAGAGTAGAGTGATAAAAATCAAAGATATTAAGATAGAATAAAACTACTAATAAAATAATAATAATAATAAAATAATATTGACCCAAGGTGGTGTGATAAAAGCAATGATAATAAGATGTAAAAGAAGAAATAAAATAAGAACTGTAGGGATAACAAGCACTAATAAGATGTTGGAGGAAAGCCAGAAATAAAATAATAGTAGAATCTGGAAACGAAAGTCAATAAGAAAATGTGAAAAACTTGTACTAAAATAAAGACTGTGAAATGCTTCATATATCAAGAAATCCAAAAACACCCAAAACTCATCTTGATATTAAGTTATTAACCATATAGCTGTCATAAAATTAATAATTCAGATTTGATTATATTCCCATTCTGTTGAAGATTTTGTGCTAGCTCCTACTGAAGTATGAACTATAGAAAAAATTCTGGCTATGTAAGTTATTAACAAACTCATCACTCTCCAAAGAGTCTTAATTTCTCCCTATGTCATTATCAGTTCATGTTACCCTACATGATGGAAATTCCTGGCTGATATCTTAACATCAAACCAATATCTTGCAGAGCTTCTAAACATAGCTCTTGATTGAAGATAAAACCAGCTTTGTTCATTTCTGAGGCCATTTGTAAGGCCAGGCTTAAATGCATGAATCTTGTTAGATAAGTTTCTAGTCAATTTCTTTCCTGCATTTCTTCAGATAAGGAAGTATTTTTCACAATTTAATATTCAAAAGGTAGTTTCTTGCCACTGAATTATTTTACAAGTATCCTTCACTTTTCAAAAGTTGTCTTTAAACCACTACTTTTCAGAATTTATATATCAAAAGGTTGTTAGGGAAAGATTCCATGAATCACCATTTTTTTGAATAAAAAAATTAGAGAAAAGATTGCTGTATGTTCAAATGAATTAAAATATTTATTTAACGTAAAATACACAAATTCTAACTGTATCTACTATCATGAAATAAAGTTAGAAAGTTCTTCTCTCTGATTGAAAAGGAAATGAACATAAACAGTGTTTCAGTTAGGAAGAGAAAAGGTGGAGTTGGGAGACAAGATCAAAGCAAGTCCACTGTTGCTTTGGTGAGAATGACAGGAGGCCGAGGTTGACTCATGTCTCTTCACTGCTGTCAGCCCGCCTGCAAAGTTGAATGAAAGTTTGGTTTTTATGGCCTCATATAGGCCCCAGAAGCATGTGTTTATAAATAATTTATAAATATATTGGTGGAAGTTGATTTTATTGGCTATTTTTCATTTTTATTACTGTATTTTCTGGCTTACAAGACGCACTTTTTTCCTAAATTAATACCATGAAAAATGTGTGAATGTCTTCCAAGATGAATGTAAGGCAATGCCCAGGCTCAAGTAAGCTTGTACAGTCATCTAACTGGCTAGACTGATATGGACATAGATTTGTATGTTGAGTCAGTACACTATTTAGCTATGTATCTAATTCAGCCTTTTATATGATGTAACTTCAGTACTTAGCTGTTACAAGTATTTCCAAGACTATAAATCTTCCTGAAGCCGAACCACAAACTTAAACATGCTCTGTTTATCTGTTTACTAGCAATGGCAGGATCATTTCTGCTCTTGACTAGTATGTCATTGCCATACAAACAAAATCAAACGAGTGATTAATGTAAATAATATGTGGCACCAGTATGTGAGGGACACGTTGAATGTGTTGTTGTTTGATAATGATTTTTTTGCTTAGAAATTTCTTTTCAAAATTAGGGTGCATCATCCAAGATGCAGCTTCTTGTCAGCCAGAAAATATGATAATTTGAAATATGTTTGAAACCAGAAGGCTGCATGGAGCCTTTGCATGATGGATTTATTTTTGTCATTTGATCGTTTGATTTGAAACAGTTAACTTCTGTTTACTCTAAGGTTGTTTCTTATCACTGAATTCTTTTACAAGTATCCTTCACATCTCAAAAGTTTTCTTTAAACAACTTCTCCTTTATAAAATATCTACATTAGTACAGGTTTTCTTTTTTTTTATCTGAAATAACATAAAATGAAGAAGCAATTACTATTAATGTATATATAAAAAAATTTTTTATTGTTCCAGACCCTCAAAATTATTTTCTCTGTCTCAGTGTAGAAGATAGTGTTGTGCAGGGATAGGTTGCATAAACCTTGTTTAAAGTGTATGGAACATACGATAACATAAATATATGAAAAGTTCAAACAAAATACAAAAGTCTTTGTATAAAAACACTTGTGTGTGTGTGTGTGTGTGTGCATATGTATATACATATATATATTACAGAAATTAAAGTGTGTAGCTTAATATTACAAAACATTTTAAAAGCAAAGCAACCAGTTTTGCTCCCACTGTTGAGGCCTCTACTGGAGATTTAACTTAAATTAAAACATTTTGTATGTTGTTTTAATTTAAGTTAAATCTCCCGTAGAGGCCTGAATAGCAGAAGCGAAACCGGTTGATACTGCTTTTAAAATGTCTTGTAATATTAAGCTACACACTTTAATTTCTGTAATTAGATTTTGTACCTTAAAAAATATTTACATGTGTATATATATATATATATATATATATTATAATTTCTTAACAAAATTACTGCTCTCCCAAACAAACGTACACAACAATATCGTAAAATCAAAAGAAAATGGTTGAATCCGCCAACACAGTTATAATGACAATATTCTCTACACGTGACAATAACTGACGTTATTTTCAGTTAACAATATGAAAATAGTGTTCTGTACATTCTTCCAGTTGCTAAGAACATTCTGTTTTTTTGTTATTATTAGTTACATTCTTTAAATTCATTTCGTTTTTTTGCTTTGAGAAAGTCCACATTGGACGAAACGCATCAGCAATAACTACAGTTTTCCTATTGTCATTTATATTTATAAATATTGTCTTTTCTGCAGGTTAACTCTGAGAAATTTTCATATATATATATATATATATATATATATATATTTTATATTCAAAATTCTTAATACAAGTTTTATATATATCCACTTTCATCTTGTTACTGTAACTTCATGGAGCAAAAAAGGAAGATTGACTAATGTTTAATGCAAGTCTCATCAGGTCATGTGGCTGTTTCTTATTCTTGGAATATTTATAATTAATTTTTATTACTATTATTTTTGTTTTGGGTCAAGGGGAGATAAATTTTTGTATCTCACTACAATAGAACTTCATAATCAGCTGCAGCTAGTGAGGTAGGCTTGAAATATGACAGTTTGCTTCATTGCTTTCCCTCACATATTTTCTTATCATCCAGTAAACACTTAAAATATCATGTAAACCTTCCTCTTCTTTATGTGCCATGTCCCCTCAAGATGCAGGTGATTATGGGTTTTCGTAGCTCTTAATAAATTTTGTCTATTTGTTATTTCTTCTAAACCCTGTCCAACCATCCATTTACTCAAGCTCACTAAGGATGCTATACATTGTTGTCCTCTTGTCCCTCTTGCTTTCAGTCTGTCTTGTGGATATCAGATTTTCCAAGTCCTCTTTCCTCATTATTGTTGCCACTGCTTTTAGTTTAAGAAGCATTGTTTCGACAATATTCTATCTTTTATTTATATAAAAATACTTCAATTCCAATATTTGTAAAATGAATTATATTATTTTAAATTAAACTGTTTCTTATAAAAGAAAATTATATGTTAGTAGTGTAAAATAATTAAAATTAATAATTAATTAAAAGGTGTAAATAAATTATAATCGTTTTAGTTTTCTGTTACACATTCTTTTGAGAGTAGTGTATTTTAAAGAAAAAACTATTTTTCTATATGGATTCAATCAGAAATGTGGTTTTATGCCCTTGTAAATATTGAATTAAGAACCTGTTTCTGGAGACTCTTCATCTTATATATAACACTTGGCCAGCAGATAAGGGCAGAAAGTAATCACATTTCACAGAAAGAATGGTGTCATAACTTACCCAATGGGATAGGAACCTCCAAGCCTAATGGACACTACAATTTCAACCAGATAGCAGATTAAAGACCCAGGAGAAAAATCCATTTGGACTACTTCCTGAGAAGATTTTTTTAAAAGAACTGGAACCTTAAACTGAACTTTTCTATTAAAAAAATAAGCATAACAATTGCCTGTGTTATCGGTCTTTCCAAATTTATCAAATCACTCTTCATGTTGAGACATTACTTTTAGTCTTAAAATTAGGTGGGTGCACTTTTTGCATTTTCTGCCTTATCAAATTTTTGCTTTGCCTTCTCAAAGTTTTTTCATTTTTGAAAACTTGAATCTTTCTTTAAATCTTGTATATTGTTTGAATTGTTATTCAGCATTAGTTTTTTGAATAAGGCACACAAAAAGAAATTTTTATGCAAGCTCTTTGTAAAATATCGTATTTGTTTTTTTGTTTTTTTTCTTCATGTACTGTAATAAATGTGCTAAATTATTTTAGGGATATTATCCAGGCAGTAGAAATTCTGTTCAGTCCTGAATTCACTAGGCAGCTGAAAATCCCACCCCCCTCCAAGAAAAACAACTAGCTTAAATTGATATACTTGGGCTAAACCCATCTGAACCAGCAGAGAAGACAGGTTAATCTAACAAAACATTAGTTTTTATAACCAGGAGGATATAAGTTCAATCCCTATGCAGGGTAACAAATATTGTCCATAGACCTGAACTTTGTTATGGTCCAGAATGATGATGAGGAGGGGGCCAGTAGACAAGTAGCAGTACAGAAACACATGTCTAGCCAGCACTCTGGAAAGATTGAAAACAGACAATTTCAAACACCATCCTCACAAACGAAATTCTCAGAAGCAATCTAAGTAAGTACTACTTGTAAACAAAAAGACACTGAGAACATTTTTACACACACCATACTAATATTCTGTAATTCACATCACAAATAGAAAATACAAATATTATGTCAACATGTGTCTCAAGTTTTTATTGTTGTATGTTTTATGCATTTTAAATTCTGTCATTAACATCAACCCTGTTACACTCAACTAATATCAATTCTGTTACAACTTAACAAAATGTTTGTTCTTTTAAATTTCAGGTAGTGGTTTGAGTCTTGTTTGTTTGCTCCTTGTTTAACATTCAGAATAAGAGAAGTGGCATTCTCTCTTTTCCCATTCTATCCTTATAAAGTAAATTTTTATATTTTGCTCAAAAATGAACTTTTGTATGAGAAAATTTAACACTATTTACATTATTTGGACTATTGTCCTCATCTTTGACGCCATGTTTATTACAACATTTTGGCCGTTGTACACTCCAGCCTTCTTCAGGTGGTTGGAATGTCAACCTGAACCCTTTATTTCACTCACTGGGGTAGACTGTTCTAGTTCCACATGCCATGCCTAATGGATGTCAGTTATCTCCTGTTAACCTCCCCTCTCAAAGTTCTCCACCGCCTTAACTGGTATTGAACTCACACTCTTTGGGTCCTGTCACTGGATCTAACGCCTTTGTCCACCGTGCCATGTGTCCTTGTGAGCAAAATAAAGGGTTCAGTTCAACATTCCAACCACCTGAATATCTCATCTCAGAAATATAGACAGATACTGAGAAAATTTAAGTTTTTATATTCTATCATACAGATAATTTTGAACCTCACTATAAGTTTAGTATTTAACTTTCTATTCAAACTATTTAAAAAAAATATTCAACAATAAAATATTTACACACTAATACAAACTTAGACACCAATAGATAATAATACAAAGTTTCAGTGTAACAAATGAATCTAATTTTAAATACCATATCTGACAGCATATAAGACACACCCCAATTTAGGTGACCATCCAAGCTTACTTGAGCCTGGGCGTTACCTTGCATTCATCTTAGAGGATTCACATGTATTTTTCAGGGTATTTTTAGGAAAAATGTACATCTTCTAAGCCAGAAAATACGGTATATCATTTTAAATGAAATTTATTGGAACTAGCCAGATAATTTTGTTCTGCACTGGTCCCTGTCAAGAGTGACAATAGCTGTAACAGCTATTTACAGTTACAACTTCTTGGATGGTAGTTATGGTTTAGTAGCTTATGCAAGTGTTCACTCATTTATGCTAGTCATGAGAAAGTTCATGAATATATATTAGATACAGAGAACAGGGGAAAAATGAGTTCATGCTACTTTTAAAACCATTAATTCGAAATGTTGTAGCTGTTGTTTTCTTTGTCTCCTTATTTTATCTCATCAAAATCTTTATTGGCTAATTTATTTCTATTATAAGTCTACTATTTGTCCATGCATTGAATATTGCTACTATATCTGGTCTGGGTCTTCTGCTAAAAGAAGAATATTATTAGTCCTGACCTGACTTCTTAGCTTCAGTCACTTTTCTGCCTCTGTAACATAGCTTCCCTGCACCTTTTCTATATATATTTTCATAGTAATTATTCTAATGAGCTTCATTCTTTGGCACCTTGGTTTTTAGAAATTAAGTAGAATACCAGATTGGCAGCTAGGTCTCACTATTTCACTGTTGAAATTGGTATATCTAACCATAAGTTCTATTCTAATAGTTTTCGCTCACACTTGCAGAACTTTCTTCTGACTTGTTGCTTTCATGTCAACTACAATCTACCAAAATTTAAATGCAACATCAGTTGTCATCTTTTGTCTTTTTCAATATTGTTCTTTCATTGTCCTTTCTCCTCAATAATGTTTTTTTTGGTTTCTTCAACTCTCAATAACCCCTTGAATCTTAGTGACTTTATTACCTTGATTGAGGAGAAATGATTAGAAAAAAAGGTTGGATCAAATGGCAAATAACTGTTTCTTGCATGAATTGTAAATCTAATTACAAAGTGTTGCACACAGAACACCTGATATGTTTTGCTCCTGTATACAATGACTTCTATGTCAGCTTCTAGAACAAGGGTCACCTCCAAATGTTACAAAACACAAATGTTTGACTTGAAACACAAGGTTTCAGTAACAGGTGGTGATGTCACAGTAGCAGTGAGAGAAACTAAAACAGCCTCAGTTAAATTTGAACTTGGTTCAATGATTTTGTTTTTTGGCCCTGCATCTCCTGTCTGATAATCAATTTGGAATTCTCATCAAATAAAAAGAGCTTTTCGCAGTATGGCATCATTTGAACATTTACTTATTTCTGTCTAAATGATTTACAGTATATTTCAGCAGCTAATGTACTTTGGATATAGTAAATTCTTCCCAATCTGTTGAAACACTGGTTCTCACCGGTTAAACAAAGATGAGATTTGTTAGTACCTAGATGGGTGACCACTTGAGAATACCAAGTGCTTAGAATCTGAAATCAGAGATCTGAGATCCAATTCCAGTCAGGTTCATTATATTCACTTATATGCAAATGCCCTTGGGAAAGGTATGAATCCACCTTTTCTGCCCCTAACTATGAGTTAATTAGTAAAACTTGTATTAGTAAAAATCAACATCTCCAAAAAATTATTTCAATCTAAAAGTTTTCCTGCCTTTAAATAACATTCAAAAGGTTGATAAGCTGTAAAAAACAAATCAAGCCAATCTGTTATAGCCACCAATGCTTTCATCATTTTTTTTTAATCATTTCACCCAAAGCAAGGTGATAAGGCTATGCAAGAGGTTACTGGGTGTGAAAGAAACTGAGAAAACATTATTGAGGATTTGGATTTTTTTATGGCTTATCAACCTTTTATAGGTTATTTAAAGCTGAAACATTTTTTTTTTTTTTTTTTTGCAAATTAATATTACCTTAGCAGTTTTTTGAAAATCACAATGATTTTTCCAGATACGGGTCCTACTATGTGATCCATACATAGGGGGAGAAAAGATAGATTTCTTTCATCTTATTTCACTTGCTTCTTTACACGTAGTAGTAGTAAAGTTGAGTGAATTTCTTAGATGAAACATTTCTTTCATATTAATTTTGACTAGTCTTTCTTTCATCTTATTTCTCTTGCTTCTTTAACGTAGTAGTAGTAGAATTTTGGGTGAATGAAAGATGAAGTCTTGTCATTATTATTTATTTTTTGACTAGTCTTTCTTTCATCTTATTTCTCTTGCTTCTTTACACGTAGTAGTAGTAGTGTTGTTGGGTGAATTTCTTAGATGAAGTCTTGTCATTATTATTTATTTTTGACTAGTCTTTCTTTCATCTTATTTCTCTTGCTTCTTTACACCTAGTAGTGGTAGTAGTAGTAGTAGTAGTGTTGTTGGGTGAATTTCTTAGATGAAGTCTTGTCATTATTATTTATTTTTGACTAGTCTTTCTTTCATCTTATTTCTCTTGCTTCTTTACACCTAGTAGTGGTAGTAGTAGTAGTGTTGTTGGGTGAATTTCTTAGATGAAGTCTTGTCATTATTATTTATTTTTGACTAGTCTTTCTTTCATCTTATTTCTCTTGCTTCTTTATACCCAGTAGTAGTAGTAGAATAGTGTGAATATCTTAAATGAAGCATTGTCATTATTATTTATTTTTGACTAGTCTTTCTTTCATCTTATTTCTTTTCTTTTTTATTAAAACTGTCTTGTGTAACAAACTTGTTTTTTATATCCATTCTATGCTGTATAGTAATGTTCATGGAATACAGTCTTAGATTTTCAAGAAATGTAAAAGAAATGAGATGAAAGAAATGCTAGTCAAAAATTTTAATGATAACCAGTAAAGACATCCTATCCTATACATTTTTAAACATTTTAATGCATTTCCAAAGTCAAGTCAGTAATATTTTTTGTTCTAATTTGGTGTCTTTATTTCAGTCACTTTCCCAATAACCAAAAAGTTGCCTCCCTTTGCCTTTTCTATAAACACTTCCTTGGTAATTGTTTGGATGAGCTCTTCACTATGGTATCTAGACTTTATGAATTTAAGCACAATACTAGACTGGCAACAAGATTCCATCAGTTGAGTTGGCTAAATGTAACTGTAAGTACTATGTTAACAGTTTCTTTTCACACACTTCTTGATTGTGGAACTCCCTTCCAGCTTCATGCTTTCCAGTCAACTCTAATCTTCAAAAATTTAAATGCAATGCTAATTGCTATCTACTGTCCTCCTGATTACTCTTTTCTTTTCCCACTCATTAGTAATGTTTCTGTTTTCTAATTATTTCACACCCAATAACCCTTTGTGTCTTAGTGGCTTTACTACCTTGTTTAGTGAACTTGATTAAAAAAAGAAAAAAAATTTCAACTGAAGAACATATTTATAGATTAATAAATTTATTGAGGACATCCTTCACCTTTATTTCTATTATAATTCCAAAAAATATCTTTGAAAAGAATGATGTTTTTTCAGTAAGAAAATTTCCTACAAAATAAAAATTTTAACTTCAAACCTTTAGATTTTTATCCCAATTGTAGAAGAATGTCTTCACATCATGACAGCATTTGTCACACAATGATCTAACTACCATATTATTTAACGTAAGATAGTAATAAAAAAGATCCTATAACTGTTAACAGATCTTAAAATTCTTGGGTCAAACCCAGGAATCTCAGCTATAGAAATAGACAGAAAATTCCATATCACCTTTTTACTTCCTCAACAGACATTTCTGTCAAGAAAGAAAAAGTAATGTTGTAGGTGGTTTGACTGTTATCACTTAACTACTATTGTCTGTTTTGTAGTTTTAAAGCTGGTAAGAGAGAGAAAAAGAAAATGATAACTCGTTTCTTTTGAAACATAAATATGTGTAAATTTAGCACTGACTCAGTAACAGACTTAACCACAAAACTTAGACTACGAATGCCATTGCAGAATAGGAAGATGTTCCTGAACAGCTGGTTTTCAAATTAATACCAGAATTTCTCAGCCCAGCAATATTTTGTTTGTAATAACATTGCGTTCATTAATTAGATGTGAATCTTAGTCATATCAAGATGGATTTTAGCACAAAAAAACGTTTAATTTGAAAATCTATAAAACTATTCCTGCAGCAACACCTCCCTCTTCACGCAAGAAGAAAGGTTGGTGGATATGTTTTAAATAAAAGTTTTTGAATAAAATCTTAAAAAATATTCCTTGTTCATTATATTTAACAGAACATGCATAAAAGAATGATTACTACCCAAATATATATAAAAGTACAATTTGGGCTTACCTGACTAATTAGTTCTTTATAGCTCAGTTGGTCAGAGCATATCGACTTTAATGATAATCTCTCTGCCCAGAGAGACACAGCTTCAACTCCTGCCAGAGAGTGTAATTTTTTTAATAAGATTTCCTGAAAATTCAGGCTAATAGTCGAAATTATATATACCGGGTACGTATTCAAATATGAATATTGACTAAAATTAATGTTTTAAGTGATAAAAATATATATATGAATTGGGATCAAATACAGATAATTTAAGCTCAGTGTTAAATTAGCAACAAGGTCTCTGCAGTTTACAGTTGAATTGCTTAGATGCAACAGTAAGTCCTTTACTAATAGTTTCTTTTCTCACACTTCTCACCTGTGGAACTCTCTTCCAGTTTCTTTTTTTTTTCAACCAACTTTGACCTTCAAAGATTTAAATGCAATGTCAATCATTATCTACTGCCTTCTTGATTACTATTCTTTTATTATTCTTGCTCCTTAATAATGTTTTTCTTTTTCTTATTCTTTCATACTCAGTAAAACCTTGTGTCTTAATAGCTTTATTGCCTTACTTGGGGTGAAATTGAAATTTAAAAAAGAAAATATAAATACATATATATGTGGGTAAATGTGTATATATATGAAGAAGTGGATGTATATGTATGTATGTGTGTGTATTTATGTATTATATGTATACATGTATGTGTATGTATGTATATATATATATATATATGTGAGAATGTGTATATGTGTATATGTGTATGCATGTGTTTGTATATATGTTTGAAACAGTACAGAAACGTATTAAGGCATGAAAAGCAAGAAATTTTATATTATGAGCCATGATAGATTTAAAACAAAAATACACACCAGTCGACCGGTTTCGTCCCCTCTCATCAGAACTGTTAACGGGGAACTAAAATTATGAAGAAAAGAAAAAAAAAGAAAAAAGAAGAAGAAAAAAAAAAAAGTCTGACAGACTTTCTTTATTTTTCTTTTCCTCATAATTTTAGTTCCCCGTTAACAGTTCTGATGAGAGGGGACGAAACTGGTTGAGTAGTGTGTGTTTTTGTTTTAAATCTATCATGGCCTACAATATAAAATTTCTTGCTTTTCATGCCTTAATATATATATATATATATATATATATTTGGTTAGATAGATGTGAGTTTGTGACCCTGGGTTTCACGCTTTAGCGATCGTCAGACAAACTGATTAATTTTTTTTTAAATTTGGGTTTATGTAGATTGCGTGTATTGGTGTTATTGTGGAAGTGGTGGGGGAAACTTTGACGATCGCTAAAGCATGAAACCCAGGGTCACAAACTCACATCTATCCAACCAGATATGTTAGCTCTATCTCTGATATTGGCGCTAATAAGTACCACGCATATAATATATAAATAATTATACATATATATATTTATTTATATTTATATCCACTTTTTACATATATATGCATGTGTATGTATGTATATGTATGTGAAATGTGTGTGTATATGGATATGTGTATATATATATATATATATATATATATATATATATATATATATATATATATATATATGTGTGTGTGTGTGTAATTATTTGTATATTATATCGTGGTACTTATTAGAAACTGTTCAGTATCAGAGATAGAGCTAACATATTGAACCAGATGTATGTATTTGTGTATATGTATATATATGTGTGTGTATGTGTGTATTTGTGTGGATATATGTGTATGTGTGTACATGGGTATATGTATGTGTGTATATGCCTATGTGTATGTATATACGTGTATGTTATTGTGTATATGTGTATTCACATGTGTTTTTGAACATAAAAATATAGATTAGATAATTGTTACATTTATTTTTTATATGTTTATATTTGACTTGTAACCTGTAGTTGATATTAATTTTGTCAAATTTTCTTAATTACACAGCGGCCCTTTCAGTAAATGCCCTTGAGTTTTAGTCGCCCCACCCCACCCCATCTCTCTCCCCCACCCCTTCTTTTCTTTTCCTCTCCCTCCCTCTTATTCTGATATTTAACATTAGATCGTCTATGGTATGTGTATGTCACCACGAAATGTATCTTTAATGTATTAGACATCCAACAACATTCATATTTCCCCCTTCCACTCACCTCTCCTAAACTTCTCTCTGTTAAAGTTTAATCTCCCACCTTCTCTCGTCTGTTACCCCTCTCTTTAGCTCTAACATTCATCCCACACTCCCATACTTACACTCTCTCTAAATTCTATTTTTATTTCCGGAGTTGTTTTTTCTGTTTTCTTTTTGAATTTGTAGGTCTGATGAATTGGATCGTATTTACGATTCCAATGCAATAAATTATGACCATGGAATATTAGTGTTTAAGCCTTCTTATTATATATATATATATATATATATATATATAGTTAATTTTCTCTCTTCATTTGATAAGGATACTAAGAAGATTGTCCATTAATATTAGAGTATTCTATTGAAAATAAGTAGACTAAATTTGCGTTCAATTAGAATGGAGCAAAAACAGCATCATATTTAGATGTAACACTGACAGTGTCTATCTTCTTCAATTGCTTTAAAGTACTTTCATCAAAAAACATTTTGAATTAATGCAGTTACTGATAAAACAGAAGTAGTCTGTATTTATTCAATTGAAGTTAGCTGAGGACATGAAGGGGTAAAACAGGCAACATGAAGACCCACTTCAGACTACAATTATCTTGGATTTTTTGAAATTCAATTTGTCAGGGTGCCACCAGGGATGTAAAAGTGGATACATTTATAAAGCAATTGTTAAGTTTGATAAAAAATTGGTTTGATCAATGAAAAATAAGAAAGAAACTAGTAAAAAATGCCATTTTTCACTATTACATGGATTTTCACTATATGGGTGGACTCAATTATCAAGTTAAATGACTGTTAAACAGTCAACTTATTGTTGGCTACAATTGAGTGAAGTTTGTATTAGATTGTTTAAAATTGAGGGAGTTTTTAGTTTAAAATTTGTGTTGAAATTGATTTTTTGTTTTTCATGGTTTTTTGCTAAACACAGTGGCATAGAAATAAAAATGAGTTATAGTTGAGCTTGTCATGATGCAAGTAACTTACATACCATGTTTGAATTTAATAGAAGTTGAATTTATCAATATTTGATTGGCTTTATCAATTATTGATTTTTTTTTTCAGTTATCAATTTTTTATGCTAAGAACATATCTCTTACATTGTACAATGTCTGTGCCAAGTTTGGTCAGAATCAATTGGATTAATCTCAAATGAAAAGGTATCACACAAACAGACATCCTGTTTTATATATATATATATATATATATATATATATATATATATATAGAGAGAGAGAGAGAGAGAGACACCTACACACATATTTGATATTTGTACTTTGGCGTGATGTAATGGTTAGCAAGTGAGTAGTGAGTTTGACTCTCGCTAGGTGCTCCATACTTTTGGCCTTGTGTCACATCTAAGCTACACTTACAGACTTGCCATATTTATGGGCACTTTGATGGTTAGCAAACTTGTCTTACTAAATCAGTTAGGACTGAGTAATGAGTTCAACCTCTTTGGGTGCTCTATACATTTACCTTGTGCCACATCTAAGCTATACTTAATAAATCACCATATATAATCTTCTCTTGAAAGCCATTAAGTACTTTTTAAAACTTACAAAGATTGAGCAGGTGATTCTTTTCCTTAATTTTGGAAATGATTCTTTTTCATTTATTTATTTTTCATCTGTGTTTTTCCTTTTTCCTCTGTCTACATATTTTGTATGCTGCATTAGATAGGAATTCCAAACTGAAATGCCTTTAGAAATGTGTGTGTCTGTGTGTGTGTATGTGTGTGCAAGTATACAGGCCTGGCTATATTTATAAATATGTAAAAATGTAGTTCCCATGGTGTAACCACTCTTAACTTGGAAGATGGAATTAGCAAACTGAGTTCAAATTCTAGCTGAGGTTTTGTTCATTTCACACTAACACCCTTAAGAAAGGCATGGATCTATCTTTCCCTAACTTTGGATAAAACAGCAGGACAGACTGGGTTATTAGGACTTGGTTGGCAGCCAATCTAGGAATTTAAAACCAAGAAAGGAATCCACTCCAACGCAGGTCTTGGTAAAAATTAAGGGAGGCTAATCCTTTTGTGGAAGCATGCTCACTTTAAGGAGATTTCCATGATAAACAGTTTTTGCCAACATGCAAATGTTACTGACAGAATAGAGTGATTATACATAAAATTAATGTTTATAAAATCTAAAAACCTTAAATTTAATTTCTGTGGTGCACTCAAAAACAAAAATCATCATCATCATCATCATCATCCCCTTGACTTTTGTAATTGTAAAAGGTGGAGGGATCCAAATGCAGAAGCCACACTGAATCTCTTTCACAACAGTCTATTAATGACAACCATCTGCAATTCTGGTAAAGTCATGCCTGTCCATTGTTTGTCCAACCAGTTTTTGCCTTGGCATCCTTTCCTATGTTCACCTTCAAGGGTGTCTTCTATCCTGGGTATGACGATAATCTACATGCACGTCCTGGGTAAGACAATAAACTACATCCAACAACAAGGCCTCTGATCAGAAGGCTTTGAGGGGTGTGGAACCACCTCTTAGTTACTGTCGCTCCCAGGTCCACTCTGACCCGGGGTGGTAGCACTTTTTAAGGTCCCAGCTATGGTTAAATAGTTAACCTCCAAACTGGGGTCAAAATACTATGAAAGTGTAAAAATAGGTTTTAATACCAGCAATATGTTTTTGTAAAAAAATTACCAGCAATAAATTTTTGATGAAAAAATTATTACATATTACATTACCAGCAATAAAAAAATCTTGTCAGCATTAAATAACCCACTTGGTTGATATGCTATAAAGCAAAACAGACCAAACCATGATGGTCTTGCACAGGTTGACATGCCTTGTAATGTGTCCAAAGCACACCATTTTTCTCCATTTGACAGTGGCAAGAAGAGGTTCCTGATGGTCCACAAAACTTTCAAACCCTTTTCTGCACAAATTCATTGGTTCCCAATAGAAGATACCAAGGAGTTTTCTCATGCATTTGTTCTCAAACGCTTGGATCCTTCCCTCTGTATCTGTCAACAGTGTCCACATTTCACATCCATATAGGAGAATGGAGACTACCAGCAATTTCTACAGTCTGTATTTCGTTTGAAAGCTGATTTTGCTCTTCCATATTTTTGCCAATTTGGCCATCACTGCCATGGCTGTGGCAGTCCGTGTACAGATTTCTGAGTTGTAGGTACCATCTTTAGACAAGATTGCTCCTAAGTATTTAAAACTGGATACTTCCTCCAGTTAATTCCTGTTCATGGTAATTTTGTCACAGTTGTTACTGTTTGTGCTATTCAGCATTACTTTGGATTTCTTGGAGCTGACCTCCATTCTATATGCTTGTGTTCTTTCAAAAAGTTTGTTGGTCAAATCCTGGAGCTCACTGTTACTAACTGCTATGAGGTCAATGTCATCTGCAAAACATAGGTTACAGACAGGTCTACCACCAATAGAGATTGAAGAATCATATTCTTTCAGCGTTTCTTGCATGATTCTCTCTAGAAATAGATTGAACAATGTGGGTGAAAGTACACATCCCTGTCTCACGCCGACAATTGCCCAGAAGAATCCTCCCATTTGTTTTCCCAGAAGAACTGTGCTGATGGCATCTTTATATAGGGCCTCGATAACTTCAATAATTCCATTATCTACATTGAATTTCCTAAGGATTTGCCAGAGACTGTCATGCCATACATGATTGAATGCATGGCATGACAGTCTTTGGAAAACCTAATTTTTTTAAGTTACTACCTGTAGATCTCAGTAAGGACCATTCTACTTTGAACCTTTTGGATTGCCATTACAAAATCACAAACTAAGAATTTACCAAATAACAGAAATGACATTACGTCAGGACTTTCAACAGCAGCAAGAACTAAAATGTAACTCAAAGAGAAAATAATGACATAGTCAAGATGTTGATGTTCTGCACTAATTCAAACAAAAAGTTAGAAAGGAAACCTTTGTCAATACTGGAAAGAGCAATAACAGTTACTGGACTTCAGAAACCTGTTTTCCTGAAAATTATTATTAAGAGAAAGATTTTATAAATTTTAACCAACACTGGCTACTTGGTTAGTAAATAGTGAATGTGACCTTATAAGAAAACAGCTAATTTTACTATTAACATTACCATTTCTTCTATATATCATGTCTTTTCATGATGTGGACGATCATGGCTCTCCACAACTTCCTATCTTTTTTAACTCTTAGCAACATTTGTCTTTTTAGAACTCTTCCTAATCCCTGTTCTATGATTTATGTGCACAAGCTTGTTAGGTAGATTATTTCCTGTTTCCATCTGCCCCTCTTAGCTTCATTATATGTCTTAGTAATTTAAACTCTTTCTAAGTGTCCTTTTGTTTCCACTTTCCTTAAAATTTTCTTATTCCTAACATGCTCTATCCATGGGTATTCTCAGCATCCTTCTGTAGAACCATACTTCTGTTTCCTCAAGTCTTCTCGTCATTGGTAAGGAAATTGTCTACCATTCACTGCAATAAAGAAGGATTAATATTACATAGCAATTCAACACTCTTTTCTTTGTTTTCTAACAAAATTTTCCTTTTTCTTAATACTTTCTTTAGCTTTTGGAATGCACCTTTAAGTCTAATTATCTAAATTTAGCAATGAAACTTTGTTGAAAAGCCAGCTGGTCATCTTTCAGTGCTTTCAAGAATAAAAACAAGTGACAGACCAAGCAAATAAAAATAAGCCCGCCTGAGACATACAGATCCAGCACCTTTCAGGAAGATTTTCGTCAGTGTCTTAGGAACAACTGACCTGTGCTCAACTGCCATTAGCACTGACCCTACTTCACTTCAGTCTTTGAGGGTCTTGTTCAAATACTTGCTACTACCACCAAGATCTACACCCACAGTTGGCTCCTCCCAGGCTTGCACCCTAGGCTTCCATGCTCACTGCAGCGTCCTCCTATTTGTTATGGCATTGGTTTGGTGTGCACATCAGGGTTGGCCATAGAAACATCACCATTATGGTTAATAATAACCAAATATTTCTTATCTTACCTTGTTAACATATTAAAATGGTAAGTGTATACATGCATAAACAAGATGATTTTATCAGATCACTTGCAGTATAACCCGTCTTCGACCTGGTGTTTCATTACTGGTAATTTTTTCATTCAATTGGAGCAGTTTAAGTCTAAAGTCAGCCCACTCGAAAATCAATTTTAGTAACAAAAATTGGGTACAACTGAAGCACATCCCCAAATGGGGGATTAACAATTTGAATGGTGGGTGGCCCTGAAAAGGGCCTTTTTTACATTTTCAATCTTGCAAGAAAGGAACCTCTTCCATGGACTGTCATAATAATATACGATAATTTTTATTTATAATATAATTTTTTTTAATAATTCTAATCTTTTACATTAGATTTCAACTCTCTAAATTGATTGTATGCTGTTTTTACAGACATTAAATTTTGCCTTTGATTTTTGTGCAAAGTTTTCAGTTTTTTGATTTTTCGCCTTCAAGGTTGTAATTTTTTCCAGCCAATTTGAACTCAAACTGGCACTGAAGAATTATCTATCAAACAAAAAAATGTCATCAAAATAAGATGAAAACTGTGGAAATGCATAAATGAAATCCAATCATACACACACTCACACATATGTACACACACACATTTTGAGAATTATAGATATAGATAATATTATTGTAATAATTTAAACTATTTTTATTAAAGTTTTTCTGAAAGATATATATCCAAGAACAGATAGTAAATAGTAAAACATTGCTGAGAGTTATAATGGGCAGGAAGTAGTAGAGAGCCATTGTCACTAACAATTTGGACTCAAAATCAGCACTGAAAAATTATCTATCAAAACAAAAAATTTCATTGAAATCAAATGAAAACTGTGGAAACACATAAACAACATCCAATCACACACACACACACACATACATACAGACACACATTTTGAGAATTATAGATTGCAAAAGTTTGTGTGCGATGACCACATCTTCACACTGGTGTTTGTTTTTGTACTAATTTCTGCTGTGTTCTAGATCAAAACCTTTTGTCATTCAGTTGCGAGTCAGTCTTTGTTGAATATTGATGTTTAGTATGCAAATGAATGCCTTAAAGATGGAGGATGAACAGTTGCACTTTCATCAGATTATGCTCTATGAATTTCAGAAAGGAGCAAGTGTCAGAACTGCAACAAAAAACTTGCAAAAGATTTATTTGGATTGTGTCCCAACTCTTTGGATCATCAAAATGTGGTTTTTCAGATTTTTTTCAAGGTGATTTTAACCTAAACAATCAACTATACTCTGAGCGACTTTCCAACATCAATGAAGATGCTCTGCTTATCACTGCAGAGAATAAACCAAATATCTTGACAGAAGAAATTGCTAAGTGTTTGAAAATCAATATTTCAACTCACTTTCACTATTTGAAGAGACTTGGGTTGAAGGAAAATGGCCAATTCTGGAAAATCAAAAAGGTGTCATTTTCCACCATGACAACACAAAACTGCATGTTGCGAAACAGGCCTTGCAGAAGCTTAAAGAGTTGAAATGGGAAACTCTTCAGCCTGCACCATATTCTCCTGACTTGGCTCTTTCCAATTTTCATTTGTTCCAGTCTCTACAGAACAATTTAAATGACAAAAAATTTGACTGTGTAAAGTAAGTCAAAAGTTAACACAACCTTCTGTCAACAAAAAACACAAAGTTTCTACCAAAGTGACATCAATAAACTTGTAGAATGACAGTAGACAGTTAGGAAAAACAATGGAGACTATGTACTTGACAAATTAATTTTTTTTTTTGTGAGTATGTAAAATTTTGTTTTTAATTTTCTAATTGGGCACAAACTTGGGTTTGGTGTATTTTGCCATTGTACCAAGCAATAAAACTATTCTTTTGTTGCATTTCTCACAAGAAATCACATTAATGAGTACAATTTTGACCTGTAATATGCCGTTTCATTAAAAGATAAAGACAATACACTGATGATTAAGAAAGTCAAAAACTATATTAAGTTTGGACAATTTCTGACAGAATTTCCTCCTCATTCATAATTTAGAAAAGATGATCGATAAAATTAATTGACACAAAATGTCTACTGTCTTTAATATTTACCTTCAAGAATATTAGCTGCCTAAATATGCAGAATATATATTATAAATGAAGAGGTGATTCTCTGTTTGTCATAATCTGTCTGTGTGTGATTCTGCATACATGTTTGTATATATATATATATATATATATATATGTTTGTGCTTTGTTTGTGCCATTTAATGCACTTGCACAGACATAATTTCACTGAGTTTAAAGTAAAACATTGGAATAAAACTTTCCCTTCCCAGTCAGTCAAACAGTTAAATCATAAAGTTGGAGATAATAAAAAAAATAAATTTTTAAACCCCAAAAAAAACAATAATTATAAAATTTTACTGAACATTTTGGAAATTATTTGTCAGTAAATAGAAAAGAATTATTTTTTAATTTTTTAGAAACATTTGTAGACTGCCATTGAATTAAAATATAAATGTTCACACTCAATTGGAATGAAATGGAAATAATGTAAGGGTTAATTTTCCTTTCTGTCTGACAACACACCATGGTTAACAGGAAAAGTGTAAACCAAAATTTGCAGCAATCATTTTTATGATTCATGTATTTAAACTGAATATACGTTCTAATAAATGCAATATTTTAAATGGACAAACAATTTAGATTTGAAATTTGATCATCTTGCCATCAGCAAAGTGACATGTTCCAAACTAGGATCATAAATGCTGGTTCAAGTAAATGACTTCTCTATTTAAACTGAATATATTTTCCTTTAAATGCAGTATTTTAAATGGACAAACAATTTAGATTTGAAATTTGATCATCTTACTGTCAAGAAAGCAATGGGTGCCAGTCTACTATTTGATTATATTAAAGCTTGTTAAGACTGTTCTTTTGTCACATTTCTTACATAATTCAAATATAGCAAAGAAGATTGATTAGTGTTGATAACGATGATATTAATGATGAAGACAATGTCCAGTAACGACTAAGAGAATTAATCAAACTAAGGTTAAAGAAAGTGTTGGATGTGTAGATGTAAGAATATGTGGGTGTTTAGGTAGGTGTGAACATGGAAAGATAGGCACAGCGGTTTGTCCAAAGATGGCATGAATTCCAGGCTGGAATGCTAAATGATAAATGGGCAAATGAATTCAGAAGATAAACAAAAAAAATTTTTTTTTTCTTTCTTCAGAGGCTGTTAGACAGTACTAAGGATAGGCATACAGACTTAGAAATTAAACCTATAAGAGCCCTCAAAAAGTGGGGGAAGAATATCAAGAAGAAAAAAAAGAAAAGGAACAAGAATATATACATATATGTGTGTGTGTCTGATTGAATAAATTACAGACTGCTAATTTTTAGCAAAATCCATTCATACTCACGAATACCCTTCCATGTATTGATGTTGAAGGATGAAATATGCTATAACTGTTTAAATTTCTTTATTTTCATTTCCCAAGTACTTTCAATCTTCCAAGATCATCTTCAGGGGTGCCAATAGTACAAAACTATATGTTGTTGATTAGTACAAAGTATTTATATAAAGTTGTGCATTGTTATCCATTACTGTATTATAGCTCATTTCTCCCATCCTTTAACATCAATACACAGAAGGTTATTTGTGAGTATGATGGATTTTGTTAAAAATTAGCAGACATAATATCTGTAATTTATTCAATGCCTAAAAGAGAATTTGCTGCCTATATATATATATATATATTTGTGTGTGTGTGTGCAAATATATCGAAAAATAGGAAATAACATGTTAGGTAAATAATCTGAAGTTCTTTAGTATTTTTGTTCTTATTTTTAAAATCAGTGCTCAATACATAAGTAGAGCCTAAATTATAATTAATTTTTAAAAATATGATTTCTATGCTACATAAGAGTTCTCATGTTTCGAAAACAAGAGCCAAAAACTTCAATGTAATTATTAAAATTAAATTGAATTAAAGCTCTATTTTATTCCTCAAGCGAAATTAAAAATTGAAATTAAAGCTCTATTTCATCGTCAAGCGAAATTTTTGGAATCACTAAGTTAGTTGGTTCCAAAAATTTCGCTTGAGGATGAAAGAGAGCTTTAAATCAATTTAATTTTAATAATTATATTGAAGTTTTTGGCTCTTGTTTTTGAAACATGAGAACTCTAATGTAGCATAGGAATCATATTTTTAAAAATAATTATAATATATATATAATATATATATATATATATACACACACATAGTCAACGACAAAATTATTCGTACACCCGTCAATTATGTAAATATAAAAGTGGGCATTGAAGTCAACACCCAGAGGGGACAGTCTGTTTCATACTAAATGCAATCCTCAGGCATATAGTCTGATGATTGTGTCTAGTATGAAACAGACTGTTGCTTTTGGGTGTTGACTTCAATGTCCACTTATATATTATATATATAGTGGAGGGAGAAGTCTATGATGAATTTAAATATAGGGCCACTGCCTCTTAGCCTATGAGAGTGTTATGTTAACCCAGTAGACATTTATATTGGAATATATAGACATAGCCTCTTAGCCTATGTGGATGTATGTTATGTTAATACTGTAGACATCTCTATTATCTAGAACCACAATATATTTTAGATTATCAGAATCACTGATACAATTCCTACTAATTAACCCATAGCTGGGGAATGAAGAGGTAGATTTATACATTTCCCAAGGCCATTTTATACATAAGTGAATATAAAAATCTAGCTGGAATTGGAACTTGGAGAATTGAGTTCCAATTCCAAGCTGTTATCCATTACACCACCTGCACATCCAAGTTTACAGCAGTTGGTATTCCCAAGTGGTTTGACAATCTGTGAATTACTCTGTATTCTTGGAAATGATAGTAGTGTGTTCCCATTGATTTCTCCATGATTTGTGAAGTTTTTCTTTCTTTTAGATTGGTTGCCTTCCAAGGCTAGATAGCCCAGTCTGCTCTATGTTTTAACTTATGTCTGAAGTTGATACATTAATTTTAATCTGATTTCTATTAAATCTTATATTTACTGCATTGCTCCTAGTTAGACTAAAAGTAGTATCAAAAAATATTACACAAGCAAATGACAGATATAAAGAAATAGAAAAAATTTCAAGGAGGCAATATTTTCATGTTTTTATATAACAGATTAAAAACTGTATTGTTCTACCCACTAACTCTATTACAACTACAATTGAAAATAATTTATTTGAACTCAACATAAAATTTGTCACAACTACATCTAAGATAACAAAAGACTTAATCAATACAAAACAAAACAACAAACAAAAATTGGGGGAGAAATTTATTATATGACCTGCTAGGATTGCCAGAAAGAATATATTGGAAAAACTACAAGATGTTTAAATAAAAGATTATATGACCACAAAAGAAACATTTTAAAAGACAACACATTTAATGCATTAGATGCTCACCTTAATCAGACTAGCTGCAATTTTGACATAAAAAAATGCTACTTTAAAGAGAATTCAATTCAATAAGACAAAAATGTCATCCACGGTAAATTTGCATACAGGTTCTTACAACATTTCACCATTCTTGGCAGGAAATACTAGCTTGCGAACTGATTGCTTATCTTTCAGTAGTGTATTCTCTTTTACAATAAACCTCTCTTTCATCAATGCCTGTATTGCTGCTCATTTCATTCAAGTACCACCTTTGTTTGCAACCTTCTTCAAGGATACAATATATATATATATATATATATATATATGTGTGTGTGTGTATATATATATATATGTGTGTATATATATATATATATATATATATATATATATATATATAAAGTGAGCATTGAAGTCAACACCCAAAAGTGACAGTCTTTTTCATGCTAAACACAATCATCAGGCTGATGATTGCCTTCAAGCATGAAACAGACTGTCGCCTCTAGTGTGGACTTCAACGTCCACCTTATGCTCCATACATGATATTGAGTACTTTAACCCATAAATATAGCATACCTTAAAACTATATTTTACCATATATATGTATATATTTCCTGAGATGGATAAATTGCCATCTAAATTATGCAAAAATGAAAATAACACTGACATCTCATTTCAACAGATATATTTACCAAATCTACACAAAAATATTTTGAAATACTAGAGTAAATGTATTCAATAAAATCATCATTGGGTTAAGCCACAGGCCTCCAGACAATTTTGGAATCTCCCGAAACTCTTTTGGATGGTCTCTTTGTTTTAGTTGGTAAATGCTACGATAAATTCAGCTTTGGTGTTTCAAAGTGTTTTGTTGGTCTCTTGCTCAACTGCACCCTATACATAATAATCAAGGAGATTGCAGTCTGGGGAGTTGGGTGATCAAATGTAAGGGGTGAAGTGGTCACAGAAATTGTCTGACAGCAATGACAGTGTTCTTCTGTTTGTGTGGCATAGTGCAGAGCCCTGTTGCCAGACATAGGGTGTTCCATCAGCCACCCTCTTCAGTGTATCTATGTCTGCATATGTTAATGAGTGAATGTTTGTGTATGTATGTTTGGGTACTAATGAGTGGCGTTCTGACAACAATTTTTCCTTCCACTACCATAAAAACACCAATATATACAACCATATATAAATCCAAAATGTAAAAATTAATCAGTTTGTCAGACGATCGCAAATAGTGTGAAACCCAGGGTCACAAATTCACATCAATCCAAATAAATATGTTAGCTCTCGCTGATATTGAGTGATTTCCAATAAGTACTGCGCACATATAATATATAATTAGAAAAAACCTTAAAATCCATTGTCAGTAATCTGACAATCAATTTTTGATGTTTTTTCAACATTATTATTATAATTTGATCTGTATCATACAATGAGCTCTCATATGGACTAAAAGTCCTCTTTGGAATAATCCCTACCAATTACAATTTGGTATTATTCAAAAATATATATATATATATATATATATATATATATAAAAGTAATTATGTAATTTGAATATAATTTAAGTAGAAATACTTTTTACTTTCCTGAAAAAATATATTCCATTATCAACGTTGGTAAAAATATTTATCACCTAAGTAAACATGTTTCAAACCTTGAAAACTGAAAGAAAAAACTTTTTAAAAATTGGGTTAGAAAGAAGCACTTTGTAGAATTGTCTTAAAAACTCTTACAATTATAATTATTCTTTTTTTTCTTTCATTCTTATCTGTCTGCTGTCAAGGTTGCTCGTTACTTTACTAAACTATTTTTATCTTGAGGAAGAAATTTCTTTGAAACTGGCTTGTTCATTGTAAATTTCCTTTTCTTTTTGTAGCTTACTAGTATGGTATAACAAAAACTGTGTACTACAACCAGTTCCATGCTTTGCTACATGTGTCTCACCTTAGGTCACGCTCGAATAGACTTTGCACTCAGATTATCAAGGGAGCTAAATACAGAGTTGGTCTGAGGTTACCCCTCCCAGCCACTGAGTGCAGATTCATGGGATTTGCCCGTCTGCATTGTGGACTATAAGCATGGGAAAGAATTACATAACATAGATAGATATATAAACAGACACCCCAGTGATAAGTGAACAGTCTCTCTCAGAGATCACTACCAAGAATTTAAGATTCACATTTGGATGAGGGCTCTGGGCCTGCACATATGAATGCAAGCATACAAGCCAATAGGAATTTACAAAATCTAAATTTGAATAAAATATGATAGCCCAGTGACACCTGTAGCTCATACCTTCCCTTATCAGGTGAGGAATCAATTCCAAAGAGTTTGAACCCCTTTACACTTGTTTTTGATAATAGTCATGATTACAAGGATGTGTCTTCTTGCTAGAATTATTTAACCTATACAGTGAGGCAATTCTGAAAAAATTAGAAGTCCAACCAGCATTTATTAATGGCAGCCACAATCATAACAACATAAGATATGCAGATGACAGTGTTGATAGCAGACATAGAAAGGAAACAAGATCTCCTCTAGAAGGTAGTGAAGGAAAGCAAGAAGAAAGGACTAAACATGAATTGCAAGAACAATAAACATGGATGAACTGTATGTTTCAGCTTTAGATAACCCTCAATTCATTGATAAGCCAGAAAAAACAAATCAGTTATCACTATCATTATTATTCCTTTGATCTTTCCTTAAATATGAAATTCCTGAAATTTGGGGCATCTGGTAAAAAATGGATTCACTCCCCTGACAATGTTTCAGTTGACTAGTCATTAGCTTATAATGTAAATGCACAAGACTCCCTTTGGCTGTCCAAGACTTCCAACACCAGCTGATCGATGAAGATCGCTTCAGACCTGCCCTATCCCACATTGTGATTTAAGTTTGATCATGAGGAGGTCAAGATTGAATCATTGACGGTACCTTCGTGTTGGGCTGGTCCAAGCAGGGCAAAGATATACAGCAAAAACAAAAAAATGCTCTAATAAATTGAATAAAAGTAAATACTGTTTTTATATCAGTACAATAATTGATTTATATCAGAGTTCGCATGCAATTAATTATCAGCCCAACCCACATCTAAATCAGAAGTGATATTGTTGACCTGATAAAATCTGGTTTGCTGCCTTGATAAAGTTTGGCACAAGGCTGAAGTCAAAGGCTTTCATCAGCAGATAATCACATGGGCCTCTCTCTTGTCTCTGGTCTCATCTCCATCTCTTCTACTTCTCTTGTCTCTTCTACTTGATTCACTTTGGGCATTTATATTTATGGACATTCACCCAAACTGGCGAAGTAAGAAAATTTGATAATTCTGAGGAATTCCCTTCTTCCACCCTCTCATATTATTACCTCTCACTATATCTACTCAGTGAGCGTGGGTGGCTTATCCACCTCCCTCCTGGTATTTCAACTTAACTTCCGACCAGAAGAATCAACTTCAAATTTGTTGTTTACGAAAAATCAAATTTTCGCTTTACAGCTTGCATTTTCAGCTGCATAGAACACATATCAATCATCATTGCCCTCTAAGTCTGGGTTGTTTTCCATTGTTCAGATGCAATCTTCTCAAAGATAAAGAGGAGACTTGAATCAACAGAAATGTGATACTACAGAAGGATGTTGAGGATACCAAGGAATAAACATGTGAACAACACATGAACACATGTCAATCATCATGGCCCTTTAAGTCTGGGTTGTTTTCCATTGTTCAAAACCTCAGCGCACAATTCTAGGTGCCGTCTATGTGTGAATTAAATCCTCAATTCTTCTCACAGGTTTTTGGTATTAACCCTTCTCATTTCAATGTTTCTCAGCACATAACACTTTCTATTGATAAAAAACTTTCTTAGGTTTTATTTTACTGCGGTAACAACAAATACTATCCCAATAAAATCAGTAATTTTTTTTTTCCTGAGAAAAAATTTGTGATATAAATTTGTACTAATATAAGTTGATAAAGAATAATAAATGTAATATGAATTTGTAATATAATAATTCGAAGGTGTCTTGGGATAGCCAAAGATGCATTCCAAAAGCTAAGCAGAATATTAAGAAACAGGAAAATTTAATTAAAAACAAAGAAAATGTTACTGAAATGTTACATGATGTCTGTCCTCCTATATGACAGTAAATGCTGGACAATCTTCTCAAAGATAAATAGGAGACTTGAATCAACAGAAATGTGATACTACAGAAGGATGTTGAGGATACCATGGATCAAACATGTGAGCAATGACAAAGTTTTAGAGAAAATGGAAACAAAAAGGAGACTTATACTTAACATCAGAAAGAAATAGTTGAAATTTCTAGAGCACATAATGAGGAAAGAGGGCTTGGAAAAGCTGATACTCACAGGCAAGACAGAAACAACGCATAACGTACTTAGTGAGCTTGTGTAAGTGGATGGCAGAACAAGGTTTAGGAGAACTAACAAAACGACAATATTTATTAAGAACTACAAAGGGCAGGAAATCGTGGAGAGCTATGATTGCCTACACTCTGAAAGGTCATGGCACATAAAGAAGAATATAATAATCATTTGTTTTTCTCCTTCTCTTCCTCCTCCCTTCTACTACTACTCCTTTTCTACTCCTCTTCCTTTTACTCCTCCTACTCCTATTTCATTCTTATTCCTTTATTTTTTTCTTGTGATTCTTCTGTGCTTTGTCTCTGGGTGAACAAATTTCACCCACCTGACACCAAGATCTAAGAAAATGCACCCTACAGCTTACCATCCAATAAACTATGCCACTATACTGGTAAGTTCTGCCTCTAACCAGATTTGTGAAGAAGCAAGTGATACTCCAGCAAGAATAATGTTGTCTCACCCATGCCAGATAAAAGAATCTAACATGATTAAGTTACTACTTAACTACATTTTGTGCTGGTCCTACCATCCAAATATATTTTGCTGCCATTAGTGTAACTTAAATACCTAACAGGAAATTCAAAACATTGGACAATAAGTAAAATGTGTGGAAGTAAATCCAATTTGGCAACCTGCTACAAACAAAATATTTGGCAAACTTTTATCTTCATCTTAAATAACATGACCTGAAGTGTGAGGATCAGATCTTTATTTTAAGTGGGACATTTTCAGCCTACACCAGATGCTTTAGAGTGTTGCTTGAAATTACATGACCTTTTTGACATGAGATCTCTTTTGCCAGGTATTTGTTCAAGAATGCATCATTGTCATCTATAAAAATTACATATTTATAGTTGTTTTTCTTTTGGCTTCAGCTTGTTGACTCTCTGGGAAATGAAAGTAAAGGTTTTATGTGGTGATAAAAACTACTTTAAAAAAATCCTCTCTCTCTCTCTGCCACATTACTTCAAGATGTCAGCAGTCGTAATTCTCCACAGCTTTCTGACCATGCTGATATAGATTACACTACCAACACATCATTCCCAGAAGTTTCTTTTATGTGTGATCATGGCTCTTCTCAACTTCCTTTCTTTTATAGCTTTTAGTAAGTTTTATCTTTTTACTATCTCTCCTAATCATTGCTCTTTTTTTTAATCATTTCACCCCCAAGCAAGGCAATAAAGTCACTCAGACGTAAATGGTTAAAGAATATGATAAAAAAACACTATTAAGGAGAAAGAACAATAAAAGAACACAAATTAAGAAGACAGTAGATAATGATTGATATTGCACTTAAATTTTTGAAAATCAATGTTGACTGGGAAGCAAGAAGCCAGAAGAGAGTCTCACAAGCAAGAAGTGCAACAGAAGAAACTATTTACATAGAACTTACGGTTACATCTAGCCATTTCAACTTTAAAATGATGGGACCTTGTTGCCAATCTAGTACTGCACTTAAATTCATAATGCCTAGGTACCATAGAGAAAAATTCATCAGAATAATTACAATGAAAGTATTTATAGAAAGGGCACTGGGAAGCTACATTACATCAGTGGGAAAGTGATTGAAGCCAAGATGCAAGGTCAGAACCAATAACATTGCATTTTATCAAGAATCCCTAAATATATAGCAGGAGCACCAGACTAGATGTTGCTACAATATTCAAAGCAAGGACAAATGGCAAACTTATAAAAGAAAAAATTGTCTCACACGACACAGGAAAGTAACTTTCCTACCTATTTATTCATTATAATCTTTCCACTTCATGTCAATGGAAAACATTAGTCTGAGAAGGTGCAATGAGTCACTCTTCCGGAGGTTAGCATCAGCCATGCTTTTCCTTTATCCCTCTTGCCATTGATACGTCCTGTGAGTATCGAATTTTGTAAGTCCTCTTTTCTCATTATGCTCCCTAGAAATCTCTGATTTCAAACACAAGTTTCCTTTTCATTTCCATTTTCTCTAAAACTTTGTTGTTGCTCACATGTTCCATCCACTGTATTCTCAGCATCCTTCTGTAGAACCAGATCTTTGTTGTCACAAGTTTGCTCTTCATCTGCAAGGAGATCGTCCAACATTCACTACCATAGAGGACAACTGATATTGCATAACATTTCAGTACTATTTTCTTTGTTTATAATGAAATTTTCCTGTTTCTTAATACTTTGTTTAACTTTTGGAAGGCATCTTTCATTTTCCATGTGTATCTTTGGATTTTGGGGTGCATTTTCCATCCTCTGTTAAAACAATTCCTTGATATTTAAATTTTTCCTGCCTAAAGAAAGTTGAAGAACACATTGGCTTAAATATTTTGACTATAATTATCAAGCTAAAAATACTAGTCTGAATAGATTAATGTATACTTGTTTGTATGTTACAATTTTTGACCAAGAATCTGCTCAGTTAGGAGTCATTGGTGTTGGGAGTTGGGGGTGTGAAGGAATGTTCCATTCCTTCCTCACCTCTGGAAAAGGTTAGGTCTGATAAGAATATAGGGAAAACTGATTTTTACAAAGAATTAGATAAAGGAGAGGAAGAAGGCAGCAGAGGAGAAAACGAGGAAGAAAAATAGGAGGACATTAAAAAATATAAAAAAGCATATAGGGAGAGTAGAAAAAGTAGGAGAGAAAAGAAGATGATGATGATGGTGGTGGTGGTGGTGAAGAAGAAGAAATGTGAAAGGGATGTATAGGAAGAGGAGAAAAAGGAGGAACAAGAAAGAGAAGGATAGAAAAAATATGTAAGAGGTGGATAGGGAGAGGATAGAAAGAGGAGGAGGAGAGAAAAATATGAAATATATGGTGTATAGGCAGAGTGGGAAAAGAAGTAGTATCATCATCATCATTATCATAATATAGGATGAGGAGAACAAGAAAGAGGAGGACAGAAAAAATATGAAAAAGATGTAGAGGGGGAGGAGGAGGAGAAGATTTATAGGGAGAGGAGAAAAAGGAGGAGGAGAGAAAGGAAGAAGAAAGAGAAGGACAAAAAAATATGTAACAGGTGTATAGAGAGAGGAGAGAAAGAAGAGGAAGAGAAGTATAAGGAGAGGGGAAAAGTAGAAAGAGGAAGAAGGAAGCAGAGGAGAAAGAAAAGAACAAAGATATATAGGGAGAGAAGAAAAGTAGAAAGCAGAAGAGATGAACAACAGCAACAAAATATCAGAGTTTGTGTAATTTCTGCAGGTTCATCCAGTTAAAAAAATATTCCTTTACTATTTTTCAATCTTTCACTGCTCCTGTTTTCCACAATTTCTTGGTTTTGGGTGAAAAAAAAAAATAAAGTTATTTATAAGTTCTGACAACTAAAAGCTAAATGAAGTTGCCTTTAAGAAGCTAAGAAAAGTATTAAGAAACAGGAAATTTTCATTAGAAACAATGATAAGAGTCCTAAACTGCTATATAATATCAGTCCTCTTATGGCAGTGAAAACCGAAAAAACTTCTTTGTATATGAAGAGGTTACTTGAAGCAATAGAGACATGATTCTAGAGAAAAATTCTGAGAATGCCATGCACAGATTATGTGAGCAACAAAGAAATTTTAAGGAAAAATGGAAATAAAATGGATACTTATACTTAGAATCAGGAAAAGATAGTTGAAAATTCTCAGATACCCAAGGTGGAAAGAGAAATTGCAGAATTTGACACTTAAAGGACAGATTGCAGGCAAGAGTCCTTATGGGTCAATGCCAAAATTTAATTTTCTTGGGAGCATTAGTAATTTTCTTTACAAAAATATACTGCTGGTAATTTTTAATTTTTACAAAAATCTACCTACCGCTGGTAATTTTTTTTAATGTGAAAACGTATTGCTGTTATTTTTACAATAAAAATGTATTTTTATACTTTCATAGTGTTTTGACTCCAATTTGGGGGGTTCACTATTTACGCATAGCTAGGATCCTAACAGGTGCTACCACCCCAGGTCAGGCTGGACCTGCGAACAACAGCAATTAAAAGGTGGTTCCTGCTCCTCAAAATCTCCTGCAGGATTAGTTTATTGTCATAACCAGGATGTGAAGGTAACAGCAGCAGAGGGAAACAATTAGTAATTTACCTAATGACCTTGTGTAATTGGCTGGCAGAACAGGGACTGGAAGAAGAAAAAAAAATGAGGAGGACGACAGAAAAATCTGTCTATATTTCTGAGATGTGGTATTGTAACTATTTACATTGTTCAGACTATTGTCCTCATCTTTATTGTCATATTCACAAGGTTTCAAGTATTGTCCTCATCTTTATTGTCATATTCACAAGGTTTCAACTGTTGTACACACTGAAGATAACAATATCTATAATCAAGATGAGACATCTGAAAATAGCCAAAGAGTACTTGGCTGAAACATTGTGTCTATATTAACATCTATAATAATCAAGATGAGAACAATTGATAGACACCTGAATGTGGCCAGAGGATACCTGGTTGAAACTTTATGTCTATATCAATATCTATAATAAAGATGAGAACAACAGATGAACACCTGAAGATGGCCATTGGTGCTTAGCCGAAATGTTGTGTCTATGAGAGCAATTGATGTATGTTGATTATTATGTTATTTTGTTCTGATAATGCCATTTCCTGCTTGTTTATGCAGAATCAGAGTATATTATTCTGCTACCTGATCCATTTTTAGCTGATATGGGATATTAGCCAAAAATGTTTTCTGTCTTGGAAATAAAATCTTCATTTACATTCTTCTGACTTCTTCCTAGCCATCTTTATTTTGAAATGTTTGGATAAATATCTGCCTTTGACAGCCAGATACTACCAAGGCTATCCACATATAAATGGCAAAACAAACACCAGTTTTTTGTAAAAGGCAACATTAATTAAATACCCAAAGAGGATTGGGAACACAAGTAGTGGCTCCCCTGAAATAACCACCACTCTACACCAAGCATTCATGCATAAGTCTAACTGCAAAATCTTCTATCTGGTATAATACCTGTGATTATTACTCAAATGGTCTTCCATACCTGTTACTATTATTAAACAGGCAACTTGCAACCCTTTCCCCATAGTAACCTTTATCTAATTGACGTCAAACAGCCAGATAGCTCAGTTAAAAAACGTGGGATGATTTTTATATTACTATCAGCACTTACACACATGTTTAAATGTCTATATGAATCTTTTGTGTGTGTATATATATATATATATATATATATATATATATAAAAGTTAAAAGAAGAACTTTTCATTACCAATGCATTTTGTACTCTGATGGACTTTATCAAGGCAAATGTTAGGATTTTATTTTGCAACAAGTATTTATAAACAGAAGTAAAATTGTCATTAGGTTTTTAAACTTAAGAACACTCAAATATTCTTCAGGTTAACTGAAAGTCAAGGTAAACTATGGACAAAGTTCATAATTTAATGCCTAATAAACAAAAGTGAGTAAATGTTATTGTTGAATTTTTTATGTTCATAATGTATTTATTATTTAATTTGATAAATTATTTATGCATTAATTTATTTTAAATAATGGAAGGTCTTAAATTTAACCATTTTCTTTTAATGTTTTTAAATTTTATGGTCATGTATGTTGGCTTGATAAAGGAGTATATATTTTAGGGAAAGAGATATTTGAGAACATATAGGGTGCAGATTTACATTTTTGTAAACTTCAATAGTGGCACTCTTAAAAATGTTTCCATCTAAGTAAGTTACTTTCTCTTAATAAGTGTGGTATTCTTTAGACCGAAGTTATGGTTGAACTTATTTCTATGTATGACTAATGAATTTGATAAATTATATGTAAGCAGGTACCTCCAAAGAAACCTGATACCTAAGGTTTAAAATGAATTTTTAAAAATAAAAAATCATTTTTGAGGTGTTTATTTTAGTTTTAATTTCAAGCTAATACATTAAATTTAGTATTCCCAATAAGCCAAATACTTTGCTGTATTTCAAAAATAATCTAAATTAACTGGAAGGACTTCATTTTTTTTAAATCACTAGCCATCTTCCATCGCAATGTAATTTTCTTTATTAAAAAATCTTCCAAAAGTAAATATACTTTTCTTAAACTTCAATTGATGTATATGAGCTGATTTAAAGTTTAATTAATCTGATTTTAAACAAATATTACTTATTTTTAGTTTAAAATATTGCAGAAATGCATTTTTTTAACATGGGGGTGTTTATTTAAAGTGTTGACAGGTTGATTGACAGCTGGAAGTTTATCTAATGTTTTTCTACAGGTGAGGGGACATATCTGTAAAAATGACTTGACAAATATAGTGACTTTTTTTATATATAATTTTTAACTACCCAGTAATCTTAAAAATGTAAGAAAATATTCTCTGTAACCTAATGTTTAGTGAAATTTAGGTACTTTGGCTTTAGATTTACTATAGTTACTGCTCTTATTTTCTGATAATGTCATGAATGGACATCCATATTTACAAAAATCTGCATGTTTATACACACAAAGAATTCAAAATTTTTTTTTAAATATTGGGTCACTGAATTTTAGTAATCTTTTCTATATATGATTAGTAAATAATGGTTTTACTTAATAACAATACAGTGTAACCCGGATATAAGAGAAACCCGGATATAAGAGAGATTTTCTCTGGTCCCAAATTAGAGCCTGTGTTAATGTATATAAAATAGACCAAACACGGATATAAGAGAAACCCGGACATAAGAGACTTCTTCTCCGGTCCCGACAACTCTCTTATATCCAGGTTACACTGTATCACCTAACAGGTACAAATTAATAAAGAAAGTTAAAAGATTTAAAACTTTATAAATTATTCTAATTAAATTTTTTTAAAATAAAAACAAATCTTGTAAAAATTTATTATTCATATAAAAATTTTTTTTTTCGTAAGACAAATAATGTTTTTTATTTAATGATTTATAGCAGATTTTCAGTAACTGGGGGATACTGTTTTACAAAAAGAAATTGATGATTTAAATTTTACAAGAAAAACAAGATTTGTAACCAAAATTGAGAAAATTCTAAAAAGGATCAAAAAATATGATTTAAAAGAATTCTTTGGTCTTTCCTCTTTATAATAATATAAAGATTATGATGATAAAACTTTGTGATTATTTGGGGTATTTTTTCATCATGGATGGATGGCTGTTTTGTCCTATTTTGGGGACTCATCAGCAGTGCACATCCACTACCAAGAATCAAACCTGCACCGTTACAATATGACACAAGCATCATACCCACTAGACCAATGGGTCTCAGTGACGATGATGTAACATACTCGACTCAATATAGCACCAACTCTTCACAAATTCCATCGTTTGACTCCTTCAAGTCTACTTAAACCAACGGAGTGCGCCCCC